>CAJNIZ010048037.1:91430-139367 GCA_905231905.1 Symbiodinium pilosum | reverse complement strand
TCAATTAGCCCCGACCATAAATAAAAGTCGTCGCTCATATGTATATATATATATTTACATATTTATGCGGGGCTATATAAAATTATAGAAGCCCCCTAGAATGTGCTGAGGTGGCCCACAGATCCCTGCTCCTGGAGGTGAACGAGAGCTTGGCACTACAGGTTGGGCAGATGCGACAAGAATGACAAAAGTCATATGAGTAGTTCCAAACTACACTAAAGTCTCATTAATAATGAAAGGAGTAATAGTCGAAGTACCAAATAACGAATAACAAGGGCCATACGATTAAGCTGTGTTATAGGGATGTGCCTTTCAGGGCTCCTGGAAAGACTTGCGAAGGGGCCGAAAACAGAGAATGGAAAGTGAAATGGAAGTTGGGTGTATGTATAGACCCCCTTAAGTGGATAGAATATGGGGTATATTGGGATCTTATTGTACTACCCAAAGCAATATTCTATCTACTTAAGGGGACTATAGGGGTTACGCATGAGCTCATGTTTCGTGCAGATTTTAACTGGCATCGTTGGTTGTCAACAAGCTCGGAGAGCTCTGGTCTCGGCAGTTCCTAGCAGGTGCCCTGCAGGGATTTCTGGGGTGTAGAGGGCCACGGTAATCCGGATGTTTGGGCTTTCAAGTATTCTTAGTCCTTAGCCTAGCAGCCTTCAACGCCTAAAGTTTCCTTAAACAGAAACAGGGATCTTCCAAACATCAGGCATTCTGTTTTGAGAATCCCCATCATCAGAACTATAATATTTTGGGGTATATCAAGAGAACCCGCATTTCGAAATACCCAGATAGGGAAGGTAGCCAATGTTTCTAAGTTCCACAGCCTACTTGTTCTGTTCCTGGACATCTGACGCAGAAGACATCACACAAGAACGCTGATGCGAGAGAGATGGCTGGAAGCGCTGAGAGCAGAGATGGGTAGTTGTGAACCAGGATGAACTTTGGACAGTTGTTGGATGGCACCCTACTTCTGCATGGCAGTCTGCAAAGCCCGCTGGTGCCTCAGTACTTTCTAGACGGCTGCCAGCAGCACGCACAAACGCTATTTCAACCAAACCCAGACCCCAACTAAAGCCTAAACCCTGGATCCTAAACCCTAAACTCTAAACCCTGAACCCTGAATCGTAAACCTTAAGCCCCAAATTTTGTGAACGGCTTCTTTGGATCTTGAACTGCTTTTGACACAAAGGGCCCAAACAAGATGCCAGAACAGGGTTTAGGATTTAGGGTTTAGGGTTAGCCGATTTTCTTCCGTGCAGGCTTTGTTTGCGCACTGTGCTGACTCATCCGTGTCTCGGCTTAGGATGACAGGTTGAAGATGTCAGGATATGGGGGTTTCTTTAAATTAGGGATAGCTTTTTGGGGATCCTATAATAAGGATGATAGGATTTTGGTGTCTATGTTGAGTTCCCCCCATTTGGGGAAGCACCATGTCAGCTGAGGATTTTTGCTTTGAAGTGTGGAGTGTAGGGGCCGGGAGGCCGGGCTTAGGTTCGTGGGGGTAGGGCGCTAGTGAGTGTGGAAGGCAAGTTCATTGGTGCCACTTAAATATTACATATATTTATGTGTGTATACTTATGTATATACATAATGTAGATAGCACATTTATTTATGTAGGTGTAGGTATAGTGCAGAAGCCTGGATGACCTCCAGCTTTGCTTTCTGAATCCTCGCAGGTCGTCAAAATATGATATACCTGAAAACCGCAATTTCAGCGCGTAAGGTTTATCCTACAGGTTCGCTCAACCTCCCTGCCGCTTTGGGTGTCATGCTGTAGGGGCTTGCGTAAGCTCTGCAGTACTTTGCTCGCCAGCAATTCAATAGTTACAGTTCAGGATCAAGGGACGATTAAGGGGTTGAGGCCTCAAATACCCCTGAACTTCCCAAACCCTAAACCGTAAACCTTAGATTTTGAGTGCACCTAATCTTCATCCCCTTTTCTCAGATGTGCCTCCAATAGATCTTAATGCCACAGCCTTTTGAAGGACTATCTTGGCTATTGCCAAGATGGCAACATTGTGTGGACCGCGGACCTAGCGAGGACTGGTTTACGTGAGTAGTATTTGAATACAGGGATACGAAAGTCCTCAATCTAGAGCAAGATCATATCCTTTCCTGGGGAAATGCGAAGAAATTCATCTTTATGTGAGCTTTGAGCCGAACAAGGATCATACGCGGGTCAGAAGCTTCTGTGTCGTGCAATAAGAGCTACATACAGGAACTGGATGTTGTGCGTTCGAGGCTCGGAGCGCCGCTCAGAATTTGCAACATAATGCCTATGGGCAACAAAGCATGGATTCATGTCCTGAGGCACCGTATCTCGTCATGTAAATCCCGGACGATCATCTTATTTCCGTCTTCCAGCCTGATACAGTATGACTCGATGCTGCAACACTCGCCCAAAACCACCCAAAAAAACATGATTTGTTAAAACCATGAACCCTTGTCTGCGCGCTCCTCCAAGGACGCCCCATTGTCCATGAACAGCCCTGAACCGTAAACCGCGTAGAGAATCCATATGTCTCGGCCGGAAGGAGCCTTTTCACCAGCGGCATCCTTGCATGGAGACTGGGCATGCGAAAGTGACAGTTGCAGGTTTGGAGGTTCTCAGACAGACGTACCCATTGGGGTAATATTATAGGGTTATATTGGGGCTATACTGGGATAATGGAAACTAAAATGGAAACTACTATTTAGGGTTTAGGGTCTAGGGGAGCGTGGATACAGAACTAAAACTCCTAAGTCCTAAGTTCAGTCCAAGAACCGCTTCTATCAGTGTTGATGACGGCCTTGTTAGGCCCTAGTGTGATGGCATTCCGGTGAGGGCTTGATTTGATGTTCAAGCTCAATGGGTTGGGGGATTGGCATGTTACCCCTTCCTCATACTTGCTCCTACTCTACGACTCTTGCAGTCAGTAGCAGTTCTATGGGTCCTGAACGGTGGTGCGTGCCATGGACATTTTCGGACAATATCTCCCCACGAGCCCATGATTTTTTTCTAAAAAAGACATTTTGAAGAGCCATTCAAGGAGCCTCAACTCGGACAGCAGGGACCGCCACTAACACTTGGTAATTTGTGGTGAAAGCTTACTGTAGCGCGCCTATGTGGGCCTGCTTACGTACCTGCAACTGATCACACAGGAATCCCAAACGAGATGCCATTCATGACCGCCATATAACCCTAGGGAAGCGTGGGGTTTAGGGCTTCGGGATGGAAATCCCCTGATCTTTGCCAATCTAAGTTCGCAGAAGTCCGGGGACCCTGAATCCATGTCACCCCCATTGGGGTTATATTGGGGTTATTTTGGGATTATGGAAAAATCAAACTTTTTTTTAAGGTTTAGGGTTTAGGAGTCTGACCTCGACAGCACTTCTTAACAGGATCCCTATGGGGTATGGAGGAAATCCTGCACCCCAGAGAGTCCCAAAGAAATTGAAACTCCCAGAGTAAAGGGCAGACAGTGGATATTTTCCCACCTGTTAACAGTTGGACAATGGATGTACTATGAGTACATAAAGCCTTCAATCTTACCTCCATGTTAGACTTCCACTGGGTGGGGGCAGTACTCAAGGTATGCAGGGAGGCATAAGATTCCCTCCATCTACAGCATTACTCTAGGGCTTAGGGTTTAGGAGGTTTGCTGAATGTAGATGATTTGAACCCTACACCATGCTATCTACTGGAAGCATCAGCAAATCTCGTGCTTTAGCATACTTAGGGTTGAGTGTCGTGCGGGATGTTTGGCTCCTAAAGGTAGCGTCGCTTCCCAACACCCAGGTTTGCCATGACAATCACCTATGATTCTGGGATCCCAGGCTCAGACAGCATGTTTTGTTTTTTTTTTCTGGGCTTAAACCTAAAGCTTTGGGTTCGCAGTTACAGTTTACAGTGAGCCTTGGGGAGTGTCAAGTTCTGGGTTAGAGTTAGGTCCTAGGAGGGTCTGGTTTCAGGGGTTTGGGAGGGCCGCCAACAGCAACGTAAAGATAGCACAGTATTAGGTACACAACCCTGTGCCCTGGGTACATTGGTTACGCTAAGTACTGACAAGGCTTTCATGCTTCAGTGCCAATTCAGGGGTTCCAGTAGAATGTTCTTAGCTGAGTGGGTAACCTTTACCATTCTTTGACCCATTCGGGTACATGTCAACCGCAAAAGACGAATGGGGCTGGTAGAAGTTTCGCACGATCAGCCCAAACCTGCACGAGGTTTACGACAAGCCTCAAGAAGGGCTGCTTGTCCAAGGTTGTGACTGCATGGGCTTGCCTAGATTTGCCAGGCATTCGTGACTGAGCTTTCTCCAGTGCAACCGCACTTGAGCTGCTTCACCTGCACTTCACCTGTTCTCATCCAGAGTCGCGGCCGAAAGTTCGGTGTCCAGATTTACAAGCAGCAACCGAAGCCGCAGCGGCGGCGGCAACAACCACAACAACTCTAACGTCGATAGTGGCGGCGACAACAGCACGACCACAATCACGACGTTGGCAGCGGCTGCGACGTCGACAGCTTCCACGGCCAGTGCTACTGCAGCTGCTGCCGCTAGTTGCTGCCACTTTTGCTGCTATTAATGCCGCCATTAACTATTGGATTGTATTCTTTGCCTGATTACCCACTTTAGTGATATTAATTGGTATTCCTTTTGAACTATTACCTCCATCCCACTCCTGCTCCTGCTGAATTCCCGTTTGACTGCTGAATACTGCCAGTGCCTGTGACTGCTGCTGTTAAGCATTGCGGCCAACATGTTCCTACTACAGTAAGCGTCACCTGCACAGGGTCCATGTACTCAATCATCATATTCGTCCCCACAACATGTCGTTCTACAACCAAGCAAGTATGAAAATCCCAAGGGACCTTTACCTCGATGTTGGTTTTCATGAACCTAGTTGGAGGTGGCTACTTCTTCCCATCGCTCTTGGTGGGAGCTTGCTGTGGCCGTGGCTCAGGCTGTTGGCATGCTGAGGGTCACCCAACCCAACCGAGGCACTAGGAGATGAGGTTAGGGGTTTAGGGTTTAGGGTTTAGGGTCTTTGGTCCCAAATGCCTCATGTAGTTAGTGAGTAGAATGTATTGATTCGGGTTGCGTGGTTGTTCAGTTGTTGTTTGTTTGTTGCAAGCCTCATGGTGACAACTCATATGCTCATAGCCATTCCTGCCAGAACCTCCAAGACAACTTTAGGAGCAAAGTTGGCTGGCCTTCAGTCATATTCCCTGTTATAATGTAGTTTCCATTTTCTTTTCCACTCTCCCAATATCAACACCAACATATCCCCTATATATGCCCTATTATATTATAGTAGTGTCCATTTCTTTTCCATTCTCCCAATATGAACCCCAATATATCCCCTACATATACCCAAGTATATTAAATTGCGGTAGTTTCCATTTTCTTTTTCATTGTCCCCGTATTAGCCCTACATTACTGTGTAGCGCACCGTAGAGGGGCAAACGGCCGTCCTGGCACGTGGAGCGGTCTTTCCAGTATCCCTAAGGGTCCAAGAACCCGAATAATAGGGTTTTAGGGCCCAAATACTACAATCTGAATGGTATTGGGGCCCTAAAACTCTATTATTTGGGTCCTTGGACCCTTGGGGTATGGGGAAAGTGAAACTAGGAGCCAGGCTGCCATTTCAAGCACAGTATATTATGTAGGGATAATTGAAATGAAAATGGAAACTACTATATTATAGAGTATACATTGGGGTTATATAGGGATAATGGACAAGACAGCGGATTATAGTATGCTATTGTATATTACAGTACAGTCTGAGCACGGTTTGGCTATAAGTTTCGGCTGCACAGATACCCCGCAAGGTTCAGAGCTGAGAGCCGTACGTGTATTCCAATGTGTGCTGAAGTGCCTAATGCCGTAGGACGCTATACGCGACGAAGTTACAGCGAGTTCTTTTACTCAAAGACAGATCCTTTTATTGGGTTTTTTGGGATCATGGAAAGAAAATGGAAACTACAGGGATAATAGGGGTTTCTGAGCTTGTTGTAGAGATGTTGCAAGGGTACATGGGAAGACATCGTTGCCATCGTCAGCCCTACTTTTTATCCAAACTCTTGGACCCTCTTCGGAGGCTTCCTTCAACTCAAGCTGTTTACTGGTTCGCCACTTTGATCCTGAACATTATAGGCCACAAACTTTCAGACCTGTATGTTAAGACCTCAGACCCTCAGCCCCACTACAGCTCCCTAGGTGTAATCATGTAATCCCTCCCCTCCATACTCTCGGTAAGTACTCCCCATAAGAACCCAAGCATATAATGTGGGACCATCGTGAGCATAAGGGGTTAGTGTTGTTTTGATACTGGGAGAGAGGGTCCATTCCCGGCTTATCCATGATATTCTACCCAATGCGCTATACATGGCAGGTTGTCCAAAAAAATGATCCCTTCCGGGTGCCGGAATGTTAAGGGGCCGCATTATTATCGAGACACCAAAAACTGGTTACATTCAACCTGCTAGATACGCCCAGACTTGCTTGTCACGTATAAGATTGACATGTTCACGCAGAACCTCAACATCGTTGAAGAGCAATTTAGTTTTCAACAAAGGCCTCAACCCAACATACACATATCTAGGGAGATGATGTACATTAAACGTAATCACTTTCAGTCCATAGGAGAAACTTAGGTGCCCCAGTTGTACCCTGTCCCTGTCATAGGCATCTTGGCAGAGTGGGCAAACAATCAGTTCGACCTTGGCGCTACAATTCGACCAGGCGCGTTTAGAGGTTGAGTTCGGTTTTCTGCTTGGGAATCAGAATTGGAATATTATAAATAGAGGCAGCAGATGACATACCTACTGGAAAGTAATGTTTTGAGCAGGGGTTGAATGGGGTTGGTCAACGTCTGGCAGGGAATAAACTGCCCAGCGTAGAGCCATGGTATCTCATATGGTGACCAAAAACATGTTGTAGAGCTCCTGTCCTTAACACCCTCAAAGCAGAAGACGGCTCAGTATGGATCAAGGTTTTGACGACCGCCCATTTTCTGAGCTGCATACCGGGCTGCCGCATATGACCAAGAAGCAGCTCAGGTCTCTTACAACTGGCTGCTTGAGCCCAACCAGTTCGTGCTTGGGAACACTTGGGGGTTAGGCTTCGGAGACATACTTGACTGGCGTAGTCGCGCGTAGGAAGCCATGCCTTTGCAGCAAATCTTCCCAGCCAGGCATTTTTGCCATGGTTGGCGCTGCTTCCACCCTGGCTGGTGTTTGCCGAGTTCACATCTCCCTTGTGGCAGCCCGGCAAGACCTCAGCGCTCCAAACAGCCCCATGTAAGTACTAGTTAAAAACTTTGGGTCCAATGTAGGCATTTCTTACAGACCTGCAGCAACAGGGGGACTACAGATTTGGGGTCTGTAGGCTTTAGGAAGAAGACGTATGCATGTTTTGGGCTTAGTCTTGCAAAGCTCGGGGGTCGTTGTGTGGGAGGCCATTTAGCCTGCACGTGCATGCGTTCCATTGTGGAAACTACAACCAGCACATGAGTACTATTTTGAGCTTTGAGGCTTCACAAAGAAGCCCAGCAAGCTGGCACATCGAAATCCGCACGCTGCACCAGGCAATTTCATGCGCATTTTCATACACCGCCATTCTGGCCCATTTACAGTTGAAAACAGAAAGTAGACCCATGGACTGTTTCGCAGCCTGCTCTTTCAAGCTGTAGAACTCCTGCGAGATCCTTTCCCCTAAA
This sequence comes from Symbiodinium pilosum, assembly GCA_905231905.1. Taxonomy (NCBI): domain Eukaryota; class Dinophyceae; order Suessiales; family Symbiodiniaceae; genus Symbiodinium; species Symbiodinium pilosum. The sequence goes on along the minus strand of CAJNIZ010048037.1, from coordinate 131,660 downwards.
TCGCGTTTTTCATGTGGAACTATTCTTAGTTTCATTTTAAGAAACAGCATAGTCCCAGTATACACTATAAGCCTAGCAAGTTTTCATGATACCTTTGTATTGCAGGTCTGGGGAAGTACAGCTTGGATTTGCAAGGTGAGGCACAGCAAACTAGGTTCAGAATCCTTAGGCTTTATAAGCCCTAAGCCCTTGACCCTGGGATTCTCTGTGTGTAGCAAATCTTAAGAGGAACCGGAGAGCTCCAAGTCCCCCTCGGGCGAAGACTCAGCAAATCCTAAGGTCTAGGGTTTAGGGTTTCAGGTTGAGGCTTCAGGGTTTAAGGTTTAAGCTTTAGGGTGTAGGGTTCACCAATTTAGGGACTCAAGGGATGTTGGCCAGGACCGGGGAAGCCGGGAACCATTCTAGCAGCCAAGCCCTAAGCCCCAGGCCCTAGACCCAACCCAACATATAGCCTAAACTCCATTATCCCCCTTACTAACGCCATAATACTCCCCTATGAAATCCCCTATATAACCCCCTTAAGAAGTTTAGGCTATAGCTTATATGGGGTTTTCGACAAACCAGGGGTCCCTCCCTGAGGGTCCTCATAGTAAGGAATTTGGGTGAAAATGACGATTTGAGGGGATGATGTCAGCATAGCCCGTTTCTCCCATTCGGGACGCATTCCTTGTCGCCTAGCGTGCACCTTTAGTCCCCCTTAAGTAGATAGAATATAGCTTTGGGTATATTATTCTCATAATAAGATCCCCATATACCCCATATTCTACCTACTTAAGGGGGTACATGTCTCCTGAGAATCTCCGGGCATGTCTGCAAGCTGAGGTAGTCATGTTCGAGCTGACAGGACTTTCCATCCCTAAGTCGGTGGCAAGAGAGTCCCAGGGTGTAGGGTTCAGGGTTTAGGGTTCCCTGGGGATCCAAGCAGACCAATGTATTACCCTAAGACTGGAGAATCAAATGGAAAAGCAAATGGAAAATGACATGGAAACTTGGAGTTTGTGGGGATGTAGAGGGATCCGAATAGCCGAATGCAGGTGATATTTACAGACTTTAGAGCCCAATATAGGTATTATTTGTATACTTGGATTATTGGAGAATGGTTTGGGAGTTCTGTTTGTGCTTTTCCGGCTTGGGCCGACAGCTAAAGCATCGACACTTTTCTCTTTAGTTTGAGATCATTTGTGGTCCAGGCTAGCTCCCCGCGTTTTGCAGATGTGATATGCCGGCAGCGCATGCTTCACAACTAATTGTCTTCCCTCGCCTTGCAGGCCCTACTCCCAGAAAACAACTTGCAGCAGTAAGGGCACCGCCTGCCATAAGCAAATCAACTCTTTCTGATATTGGAAGTCACTTGCTTGATATTTGGTGGAACCGCATTAGAGTAATGTTCCGTGAATACACATCTTGCGAGAATGCCACATGGAGTGAACCACTCGAAGGTATACTTGATTGGTATTTTATTTCGGGATATTATGGTGCCCAATATAGAGTAAGATTGGATCCTCCCTTTGGGGTATCGTATTTTATATAAGGAAGATAATCTTACTGGGTGTAACCACCAAAAAAGCGCTACTCACTTGAATTGAGCCATCATCCTGAGTAGAGAAGGTGAAATCCAAATCTTCCAGGCTTCTGCGTCCAAATTGAGAGCTCAGTAGCAAGGGCTAGATTGCAGTTTCTGCAACATGTTGGTATTGTGAAGGCTTGAATAATTGCCAATACTATTCTCTCATGCTAACATATGGGAATTGTCCTAGATTACCGTCAATACGGCAAAAAAAACTAAACCAAACATCCTAAACCCTTAACCCAAATTCCTGCTTCGCACAACTAGGCCCCTACAGTACAATCCCCAGGAGCCCCCTACAAACCTCCTGGTGTCCGTTTCGTTCCCCGTTGTTGTTTCCCTTCTGGTGTTCCTGATAACCTTAAACCTAAACCCTAAGCCCTAAACCCTCAACCCCTAACCCTAAACCCTTAACCCGACCCTTAACCCTAAACCCTAAACTTACAAACCCTAAACCCTGAGCCACGTGTGAACAAACCCTAAACCCTTTGAAGCAGGAGCTCTACAGCTTGTGGTCCCCTTCATGGTCCCTCGGCTCTATGGGGTAAGGTCAGGCCTTAGGGTTTAGGGTTAAGTATTGCGAGGGGGCCTGGATAAGTAGAAGAGGGTTTGGGGGAATGTTGGACGCTACTTCTACAAGGGTCATAACAGGACCATTTTCAGAACTTCGGACCAACATGGGGGTTTCTATCAACAGGGAGCCTCATCATCAACACAAATATGCTACAATCCTTAATTTGTGGACTCGCACGCAGGGCCCCAATTTTTGTAAAGCCCGGCTTGTCACCATGCAGCAAGGAAGGGAGAATTAGCACACGCTGCCTGCAGTACCATAAGCCCGAAGCTTTGGTAGAACCCAAAAGGGAGATGTATGAGTGTGTCAAAGCTGTGTCCCTTTTTGGATACTATGTGAAATATGGACACTGATATTTAGGGGGTCCAACCATGATCTCGATATAGGGTTTAGTTGACAGTATTGCCATTTGTTCAGCCATGCTTGTGCTCATACGTTCCGGATGTGATAGATCGATAGAGGCTGGCTTCCTTCTTCTTCTAGTTGGCTGTCGAAAGGTTGAACTCTGAGGGAAGGTACGGCTTCTCCCTAAACCCTGAAAACCTAAGCCCCAAACCCCAATGCATCTCCGGTTTCCTTGCACCTTTCCAGCCTGTCTGAAACCTTACCACGGCTCGGGGGCACTTCACTTTGAGATACTTCAAAAATAACCTCTTATGGTTTTGAGGAACCTGTTCATAGATAATTTTGATGACCTTGTGTCATTTTTACTTTGAGATAATTAGCAAATTTCCTTATGGTCCGAAGGAATTCATTCATGGAAAAAATTGAGGACCTTGAAGGACCGCCCAGATTACTATTCTTACTGATAATGATAATGAACAACAACTGCCACCCTACTATTACCATTACTTCTACAAGGGTTGATCCTTGCACTGCACTGCAACTGCTGTAGTATATTGTATTTACTATCATTCTTATCATTGCTAAATCATTATAAACCCTCACTTGTCCCATCACCACTGCTACTGGCACTGCATTACAATTCCTCTTTGACTATCACAGTACTTGTAACCATACCTAAACCCTAAACCCTAAACCTTAGACCCTAAACTTTGTCATGTGCCACGAACATATTAAGTATGAGCTTCAGGGTGCTGGGCTGATACTCAACAGGGTTTAGGGTTTAGGGTTTGGTTTAGGGTTTAGGGCTTGGATGTTTTCTGGTAGGCAGCTCAGAGTCCGGGTTTTCGGTTCAACGAGGTTGCAATTATGATCGCCAACTGGACCGGTGACGCCTTCACCTGCAGCTCTTTAGTAGCAACCATTGGTTCGAACATGGGAGTTCTTCAAAAAAAACCTCAGTAGGGGCCCCCAAAACTGCAGGTTTAATCCCAATAGGCTCCACGCGGCACCCTGATTCTTACAAAGACCCATCTATGAGCTATAGTCTAAGCTCCTTGAAGGGTGCTAGAAAGGGCCGGAATTATAGGGGTTACTAAGGGGGATACTAGAAGCTGAGACTATAGCTCATATATGAGACGGATTCTAAGTTCTTTACTGATCATACGGGGGACTCGTTATTGGGGGAGTCAAAGGCACTTCAAGCGAGCATCAATTGCTGTTAACGAAGGGCTTGCATAGGCGTCGGGGGTATGCCGCTAGATAGATTCAATTTTCTGGTGCTTCTTAAGGGAACATCCCTCTATAATATACTCCAGTTGTTCCCTACTGAGCCCCAGTAAGTCAGGGGTACGGAGTATCCCAAAACGGACGCCGATGCACCCTGTCCAAGCCACCTGGTCACAAGGAGTGGCGAGTGAAACCCAGATTCCCATACCTCACCATTTCTATGACTACTGTACTAGTGCAGTTGCCATAACTTATGGTAATACCTTAATGTTGAACCGTCTTTTAAATTCCCCCCCTAACAATAGGGCCCTCAGACACTTTCAAATTCAGGACCCTCCTATAAGGGCCCGCGGCCTCCTACAGTTCTGAGGTCCCTTTGGATGGATTTAAAAGGGAGAGTTGTGAATCTTTCCTATGTTTCTAGGACCCCAAAATCAAAATTCATCATAGGGGGGCCTCACAATCAGTACCCCTGATCCTGAATCAGCGGGCCCGAAAGAAAATATATAGGGGGCCGCTACACGAAAGCGGGGTCCAACATGAATAGGTTTAGGGTTTAGTGTTGCTCCTAAACCCTAAACCCTTAAGCTACACTTCTTCTGAGGAGGACGCTCAGATCACGAAAATGGCTTTGAGGATACTATTAGCCAAGGGAGCATGTACCAGCGTCGTCTAACTTATTGAGGTTAGTAGGGAATAAGGGAAGATAGGGTTAATATATGGTTATATCGGGAATTTAAGGGGTAAAGTAGGGGTTAGTAGGGAATAAGGGAATATGTTATATAGGGATTACATTCCCATATTGTCCCCGTCAGATATATACATGGCCTTGCTTTGTGAGAGATTCTTCCTGCTGCTCCTAGGAGCTGCGCGAACCCTTACAGGGGATACTTTAAGATTCTCCTGGGGTTTGAAACCTTTTCAAGCAGCATGTTGGTCTGTCTAAACACGGAATTTCAAGGACGCTTTATCCGCAGGTACAAGAACCACATCAGGCTATAGCAAATTTGGAATTTTGAACCCTGCCTTCAGCACAAGAGACATTAGGCCTCAACTCCTTGACCCAAATGCCAAATATCGCAGCAGATAGCTACGGACAGCCGCCCGGGAAGCTACACTCCTGGAAACTAACATGGAAACCCAAAAGGGGCCCTTTAAAGACTACAGTCCCTCTAAAATGGGGCTATATGGGTTTCCATGTTAGTTTGGGGGAGTGTAACCCTTGATTTTTCCTCGCATGAAAGGGGGAGCTGGCAGCGGTCCTCTCCTTGCTGTACATGGAACACTTATCAGCATTTCTCACGATGATCATTCGTGTAATCCTGAAGAGGACCCCCATGTACCCTTGTTATCCCTGTGTGGGGGCTTCCAAAAATCAGGCGTCTTTGTACCGAGGATTTGTTAGATGTTGGACCCCCAATTTTTCGGGTCTGTAAAGATACCCCAATTTGGACACAACACCCTATCATGAATTAATCGACATAGCCCAGCCTATCCAAAGCCCTTACCCGAACCCGCTCTACCTAAATCCTGAACGCTAACCCGGCCTACCTAAGGTATAGATGACTGTCACATACGACTTCGTGGCTACCCACACTTGAAGCTAGGCTGCAGCAAAAAAAACTTGTGTGGAGCGCTCCGCTTAATGGCAAGGTCCACACACTCGTCATGAGCTCCAAATACCTCCCAAACTAGCATGGAACCCGAGGTGGACTCCTTCCAAAACTGCAGTGTTTTTTAGTGGAGGTTCCATGTTAGTCTCAAAGGAGGGTACTATCAGGGGGTGGTGTTTTTCAAGCTTCCTAGGGTTGCCTCCAGTCTGACTCATGGAGCCACTGAGTTAGTGCTTACTCACCTTAGCCCCTGAACTTGATAAGCTATGACTGCTCGTCTTGAGCTGCAGTATGCATGAATTACGGTTTAGGTTTGAGGGTTTAGGTTACGGGTTTAATGTACTCTTTGTAACAAGCTCCCCCCAGAATAGCAACCCTCTCACCACCTCCCCTCTCACACAACTTGCGCCAACATAATGGTAGTGTATTGGTGGTGGTGGGGGTGTTATTGCGGGAGGGGGGTTATTGTGCTTTTGGGAAATCCCTCACACCTGTGACTAAAAAAACATATATTTCCTTCAAGAGATCTTACATATCATTATCTTATGTTTGAGCTATACCTGATACCCTGCGGTTGGAATGTTTATTTTGAGCGTTAATGAAGTGTGTTGCCAGTTCTCATTTCACAGCTTAGGGGCCACGGTGAACATGATTGTCACTCACTCACTCACTCACTCACTCACTGACTCACTCTCTCACTCTCTCTCTCTCTCTCTCTCTCTCTCTCCTGTGTTGGCGACGGGGTGAAACAGACCTCTGGACGATGTTTCTATACGAATACCCTTTGAGTCTCTTGACATCTTGAGTTGGATGGCCCAATGGCTCTACGACCATGTTTACTATGGCGCTTCCTGAGCTTCAGCATCTTTAGGAACGACCTTCGGGCAAGCCATACACATGGATCCTGGTCATGATCTTATTGCTTCTAGTGACAACCTTTACAGTTAATGAGTCTTTTGTAGTTTCGCCATTCGTTGATGGTGATACACACCCAAAATCTGTGACTGCAGCCTAAAACCGAACACTCAATGTGAGCTTTTTGACATTCCTTACACAGCGGTTTTTTCTGTCAACATTCGGAGCAGAGAGCAGAGTGGGGGCGCAGTAGACTGTAAGGGCAACCGCCGATGTGCTTCATCAGGGTTATGGCGCATTGGCGCGCTCTAGCCTGTCGGACCATTCAGTTGAAAAAATCCCTGACCCAGAAACGCTAAACCCTAAAATCCTGAGTTGTGTTGGCATGGGGTGTGGCTTGCAGTGCGTGGCACAGCTTTCTTCAACAGCGGGAGCAGGGGGTCATGAAATGTCATGAACTACGGTCTGCCAGGCTGCACCTCAAAAAGCAGCGTGTTGTGCTCCAATTTTGTTGCCCACCATGATTCTCCCTTGCTTTCTCAGGGACAAGAGCGACGTCGTGTTCAAGAGTCGTGCATGTGACATCATGGATGAGGACAGATCTTCCACCTTAACAGCGTGAGCCCAGATTCACGTCCTCCGACGGGCCCACTAAGTAAGACCTCTTGCTACGCGATGACCCTCATGTAGAGGATACAAGACCCCCCTGATCCCTTTCGACCATGTTTCCTGGAGCCTTGTACCTAACTGGGACATCAATTGCTTACGGTTCACAGTAATGACATGTGCCTGAAAGTTCAAGATTGGGCATCAGAATTGAGTGTTCACGGTTTCGGTTCTTGGGCTCTAACCCCCTAAACCCTAAACCCTACCTACTTGGTGCAGAGGGCCAGCCCACCCATAGCGGACACAACTATTAGGATCTTTGCCTCCCCTTGAGGTGAGCCATAATCTAAACTCCTTAAAGGGGGGGAATATATATGTATATGTATAGAAATATAGATAGGGTTTAGGGTTTAAGGTCTGCACTCCTCAAAGGGGGGGGGTTGTAAAGGGGATTATAGGGGATGATTATAGGGGTTATTAAGGGGCATACTAGGAATTTAGACTCTGACTCAGGTTAAATCTAAACCTCCACTCTGAAGCACTGTCGCATCTCCTAGACACTAGAATTTGCAACGGTTTTCTCGGCCCTGACGTTTGCACTATCTCTTTTTGTTGCGCAGGAGGGCTCAATCATACGTAGTTGCAGGGGGCCACCTGAAACAACCAACTTCTTCTCAGTTCGTGCAGGAGACTCATGAAGTGGCATATATTAAGCAGCATAGTGCTGTGCAGCGCGCAAAGCTCGGAATCCAGGATGCCCCAAACTGCCTACCAGGCTCGCGGCAACCGAGGAATCCATTTGGAGTGAAATCCAGTTTTAGCAGTTCTGGGGGGGGAGCCGCAAAGCGTTTTAGGGACTCCCAGGAAGCGACCCGAAACTTGGAGAGCTCGTAAGAACACATGCCTTACATTGTTGGGTTATTGCTCCAAGAACTTTTTTTCCTCCACCCACCCTCAACCCTAGACCCCAAAACCCTAAACCCCTGAACCCTAAACCTGCCCAGAGGAGCTCGTATGCCTCACCTGCAAGCCTGCCAGCGTGGCTTGTTTGCTGGACCTGGTCAGAGAGACCCTTGGCCAGGCTAGGTTTAGGGTATAAACGCTATATATTGGGGTTGTATTGGGATAATGGAAAAATGAAAACTACTATCTAGCGTTTAGTGTTTAAAGAGCCTATAGGTTTTAGGGCTCAGGATGTACAGTTTAGGATTTCGGGTTCAGGATTTGGAAATAAGTGTTAGGGCTTTGAATTTGGGATTGAGGGTTTAGAATTTACGGTTTAGGGTTGATAGAACTTGGTTTAGAATCTGGGCTTCAGGTTTTAGGGCTTAATGAGGCTTAGAGCTTGGGTTCTGTGGGGTTAGGGCTAGGGAGGGAAGCTCATGCAGAGCGTGCAAGCACTATCCGGCCTTAGACTTGATTCCGAGTTCTAAGCAAGCCGTGCAAGCCGTGACTGTCCCAACTTACTAGGGCATAGACAACACTAGTGCCTTGTAATGCCTAGCCAACTTAGGAACTTATGACTTTACCCTAAGGGTCCAAGTACCTAATCATAAAATATCTCCCAAAACCTGTATTATGATTACTATTACCCAAAACCCAAGTAGCTACTATTGGGTACTTGGACCCTTATGACATGGCCCGAAAGAAAGTTTCTCACACTTGGGGCATGTTCTACTGCTTGCAGCCTGTGAGGGCCCTCCTGGCAAGGACAAAATGCATTACCACTATGGGCTATTAGACCTTAAGGGTACCTCAATCTACCCTTCGTAGGATCCTAATAGGGAATTCTAGGGTCTACTAGCCCATACTGGTACCAGTGTGGATGGACTTAGACGACGCAATTTGAGCACAGAGCTCCAATAAGTCCGAGGCTGAAGTTGAGTGTATCCTTTGGGCTTAGAGTTTATAGTCCCCCTTTAAGTAGATAGATTATGGCTTTGGGCATATTATAATAAGCTCCCCATATACCCCATATTCTATCTACGTAAGGGGGATTTATAGGTTTTAGGGTTTAGGGTTTAGGTGCTTGGACTGTTGCAGTTCTCGTGAACCCTTTCGAGTCTTCCTCAAGAAGCGGCCGTACGTCTGAGAATTCCCAAATGCCGGCACCCCTTACCCTGAAGCATCAAGCTCCGAAGCCGTAAACCCTAAATGCAGAAACCCCTAAAGTCCCAGACGTGAAGCCCCCAAACCCTAAATCACCCAACGCCTCTCTTGCAGATTTCCGGTTGAAATTTTAATGATTGCCAACATTATTCCACTAGAATCCTTGTAGCTGTATACCTAAATCTAATTATCTAATGTGCCCCTAAACTGGCCACTACCTACAACCCTTAGAAATCCTTGAAGCAACCCAGTTTCCATTTATAGGGGACTGTTTTAGGGGTTTTTAAGAGGGATGCTAGGAGTTTAGACTATAGTTCATTTGTGTTTGCATAATTCTTTTTCACTTTGTTCTCCGTTGCTGCAGTTCCTGCTCCCTACGTTGCTGCAGTTCCTGCTCCCTACGATAGCCCCAAAGCATTGACCCTGGACAAGATGGCTCCCCAACTTGCATTGCAAAACGAAGTCGTCTGCGTAGGACCGCAGTGCTGTAAACCTGAGCGATCACACTTCAACGACAAGACAATGGTTAGGACGTGTTTGGATTTTTGCCCGACTCACTTTTTATTCACCTTTTTTTCGGTGTATTGTCCCTTTTGTCCTGACTTGGGTTTGGGGCACTCTGCGGCCATTTTGGGCGGAGTTTTTTTTGTGTTGGTGTTTCCGTGTTTTCGTCGCACTGTGCTCACGTGTTTTGACGCTTCACAAAACATGGTGGTTCAATCATTAAAGTGAGTGTTATACATTGGAAATAAGATGATTGGCAACAATCGCAACAGATGAGGTCACAATCAAAGGTATGCATGTCTATATTAGGAGGACCCCCCACCCTGCAATAGTGGTAAATTAGGAATATACAAGGACCCTAATATAATCCTTATTATCCATAATAGTCACTATTGCTGGGTGAGGGGTCCACCTAATGCATATGAGCTACTGTCTAAACTCCTAGTAGCCCCCTTAATAACCCAATAGTAGTCCCCTATATAATCCCCTATATAGCCCCCTTTAGGAGTTTAGACTATAGCTCATATATATATATATATGTACGTCCATAGGCAACTCTAAACTTCTAAACGTTGCAGCCCCTACGCTACCCAGCATCTCAGGACCACCTATGGCGGGCCCCGCTGGCTGAATCAGTTTTTTCTGCTTCCAAAGATGTCCCAGAACCCCCCCCTCCCCCAATGGATCTAACACACATATATAGTCCCCCTTAAGTAGATAGAATATGGGTTATACAGGGATCTTCTTATGATATACGCAAAGCCATGTTCTATCTACTTAAGGGGGACTGTAGGGTAGCATGGAGAATTCACAATTTATTGGGGCTATGCTGAAGTCATCTTGGGAATCCTGGCAAAGAATGTGGCATCAAACTGATGGATTCACACAGGGTCTTGGTTGTTTAAGGGGAGAGAAAGTAGCCCAAGTAAGTCGTCAGATGATGGCATTGCACTCTATGGAATCTGGGGCATAGTAGCGTCTTATCCATCTGATTCTCCGTTATTCGCGAGAAGCTTGCTATTTAGCCCCGTATAACCCTTTACTACCTATATAATCTCTAGATAGTCCGATTTGATCCCTGAATCACCCTGATATGTTCAGTCTAAAATCTCAATGGTAGCTTCCATTTTTCAATTCCTCGCATATAGTATATCCCAGTATTCCCTAAACCATCAGCCCTAAACCTCTCTACCTATGCATATTGAAACCTCTATGAAACGTTTTAGTTTATGTTTTTGAACCTACAACTGGGGGGGTCTGGGGGGTCCAGGCCCTCCTTTGCGAAGCAGATCTGTAGGGCGGAGGCAAAGGCCTCTGAGGCCCCTTGGAGGCAACCCCTAAGGCCTTCCCCCCTAGCCCAATACCCCCTAATTCAGGAATATACTTAAATCATACTAAGGGTCCTGAAAGGGGATTCTGGGAGGGTGGGGCGATACCAAACATGTGCAGTGACGAGCTTCCAGGTCTAGCCAATCGTGAACCTAAAGCCTAAACTTTCAACCCCAAACCCTAATCCCTTAACCTTAAACCCCTAAACCCTAAACCCCACATTTAAAAGCCAAGGTTTCCTTTGATCCAATCACACGAAACTCGGACCCTCTTGGGCTACGTGTCGACCGCTGCGCTTCGCAGTCATCTCGAGGAGCCTCCTTTTGTTTCCGGGATATGGGGTTTGGGGTTTGGGGGGTTTAGGGTCCAGGGTTGAGGGAATAGGGATCACGCAACATATGGAGATGCATAGAGATTTGTAGGATTTCTTTTTATGATGGCCAATATATTATATATATACACATATACACACATATATAGAGAGAGAGAGAGAGGGTTATTGAGGGGACATATAGGGCTTCATGGGGTGTCGGGGTGTCAGGGCGTAAGCCAGTAAGGATAATGAAGACTCAAATGGAACATGAAATTGATGCAGGAGGGTCATTAGTATGAATAGGCGCATGGTATTGGTAGATATGAAGGATACTACAGTAGGTGAGTGTAGGTTTAGCGTGGGGGCCTTGGGAAACCCACTGACTCGAATGTGTTTCTTCTTGCGTGTACTTATGGTTTTTGTAAGGGTTTACGGTGAACTGTCCAACTTGGCACTACCCAAGAATTTTTGGCACCTACAAGTTTGTATCCTTGCCGTTTCGGGATACCTTAGTTTGATCCGTCAATCTTACGTACCAGCGGTCCAAGTTTCCAGGTACACTGCGGGGCTTCGTGCTTCAGGATGTTGATCCTGAATCCTAAACCCGCGACCTTGAGGTGTTATGGGCGTCAGGCTTCGGGTTTCTGAAGTTGAGGGGTTTCGGGCCGTATAGGGTCTAGAGCACGGGGCAGGAAGGCTGGCTTACTGAAGACCAAGTTGCTTCCAGCGGTAGTTTGAAGGGTTCCGCGTTTCACCTGTGCAAAGTGGTAGTTTCCCGAAGTAGGGAGACCCCAATATCAGTCCCAAAATACAATAATGCTTAATATGGGGACCCCCAAAAAGGTACCCCTAATGTTGGAAAACCCTCAAATCTCTTATGGTGATCCTCCAATGGACTCCTTTGGGCTCCTTCAAGAAGACCATGCGATTATGGTACAGTACAGTACAGTACAGTACAGCACAGTACTGGTATTGTATGCGGGTTTGGGGATTTGTAGAAGGGGTGGAATACTTTAAGGGTTGAGTTTCATGAAGGCTGATGGAGATTTGGGTCAGTCTTCCCGCCTGGATAGAACACGCGAAAAGACCTTGTTACGCATGGTGGGTGAAATCCAGCTTCTCTTGCAGTCTTACACAGCTAGAATGAATCAAAGACACTGAACCCCTGAAGCGCGGTCTGAAGTGTAGGGCTAGAGAGGCATAGATTTCTAAGCCCGAAGCTATCCTAAGGCCTAATTAAGCCCCGAAAAAAAGACAGTCAGGGGCTGCCCAGCCGGGTCATGGCGAAGAAGCAGCTGGCGTCCTTTGTGGGGGACTGGCCAGGGTTGGGGCAGCTGGGTCATTTGGAGGTTACAGGGATCTACCGCTCCGCGTCACGTTCGGAGAGCGTGGTTTGGATATTCGGAGACGGATACTTCTGTGAACCACTCAGGGTTCAGAACATTGCGCCGGAATTTTGCATTCAACGTTGGGCGCTTCAACTGTGCAGTCAGAGCTTGCTCAGAGTGGATAAGCCATGACTAGAGGCGTTTACCCTGCAACGGTCCCTGTAACATGGGCGCCTTGGGTCCTCGGGTTAAAGAGTTCGGGATGTCGCCTCAACCCTAAACGCTTAAATCTCAGAATGCTTCAGCTATGGAGTTTGGTGTTTAGATACGGGTGCGATAGTAGCAGCCTACGAGGGGGACTTCCATAGGCTAGTAGCTACCGTAAAGTATGCGCTAATTATGGCACGCACAGCTGTGCTTAGGGCAGCTGCTGTTGATGGCAAAAATCCCATGCCATCTCAAGTGCAATAGAACCTGGGAAACTCATCCAATAGGCTAATGGCTGATCAGTATAGGTGGTGTAAGATTTCTTTCAGTGGTATATCCTAAACTTACTAGCTGGCATCCCTCCTTGTAGAGTAATTTGGCCAGGCCAATTCAGTGGATTTGGGAAGCTTTCGAAGTTAAAGGGCAACCGTGTTTTGCTGCCTTGAAGAACGAGAAGTGACTCTGGGTCTCCAAACTTGTGCTCCCTGAACATTTAGGCCATGGGGCTCTTCACACATTTTTGGAGCAGCTGGACACGGGATGTTGCTTGTCACTGTAATTTTCTCAACATCTTGGGTCATTCTCTGTAGTGTGCTGCACGAGGTACTTGGAGTTCTGTTAGCCACTGAACAAGATTTTTCTGTCAGGATATGTCTATTACTGCAAAGGGTAACGAACCAATCAATATCATTTTTCAGGCAGTTGAAGTTGGTTGGTACACAACTCATACTACTCATAAGCCTCGTTGGGACCTTCTGAACTCGCCTGGTCGAAGCGACCGCCGAAGAAGGGACAGCAAGCTTGCTTGCTTGTAAATTACGACTACCCCAAAGCATACCCTATAGCCGATAATATAGATATTTTCGAGAAACTGCAATTCCTTTTAATTCGATCTTGCCAGAACCTTGCTTATGTGCTCAGAACCTTGCTATGCAGCCGCAGGGTGGCTCAGAAGTAGTGGACCCAGTTGTAGGCATGTCAGTAGGCCCACAGTGGTGAAAGCTATCAGCAAAGTCTGCATAGCCCTCAATGACGGGACAGTTCACTCAATAGCCACTTAGACGACCACATTGCGACAACAGGGCCTATCGAGCAGGTGCAGAACGGCGCAGATCATCCTGAGGTTCTGTAAGTCCCTAAACCCTAAACCCGGATTTAGATCCCTAGGAGCATGCAAGAATGCAGCCTTTTCAGGGGATCCGGCTTCTGGTGCTAACCTGCAGGGAGGGGCCATACCGCCCTAGGCGGACGCATGTCGGCCACTGCTCCCAGGGAAGGCCTCCTCCAGCGTGGCTAGATGGCTATTACAAGAGGGGCGGTTTTTGTTTTCTCAGGTTTATGCAGGGTTATATAGGGCACATACAGAGTTTTGTAGGGAATGTATAGGATTTAGGGTGTAGGGATAATACTTAATACCTCCAATAATGGAAAATGGAAAATGAGATGGAAACTAGGGTTTCCCCTGGTTTAAATAGAGATTACTCCGTCTCCCTAATGCTATCACCCCCCACCACCACTAATTAATACTGAATCTTCCCAATCTGTTGGGAAGATCTGACATTCGAGGAGTGTGGGTTTGAATATTAGTGGGAGGGGATTCATCGCAAGAGTGGGTGGTTTAAGAGATTAGCGTCGGTTAGGGGCTTGAGATTTAGGATCCAGGGTTTAGGCTAGTGGGGTGCAGACATACGGATGTTCATAAGCGATGTGTGAAGATCTGTGTCTGAATTCATCCCAAGATTTGTCAGCAACACATGTCTTGAACAACATGCCTGTGTGAGTGGCCCAGGTAGAAGAAAGAAGCTGCCGGCTACATTGTTCAAGCAACTCGGCTACATGTTTCTTAAAACAGGAACCCGGCAAGACCGGGGCTTACTGTTCCTCTGTACTGCCGAAAATTGAAAAAGAGAGCCAGGGCGACGGGCTCAACATTCTGAAAACTTGAAACCTTCACCCAGACACCTGCACTTCAGCCCTCAACACCACGTCACAAAGGACCTGGAGCCCTGAGAAGTCCGACAAAATAGAGGACTGCGACGTCTTGAAGAAGCATCCAAGCCTAAATACCAGGGCTTCGGTTCATTCAGGTGGTAGGGCTTGAGGGTTTTAGGTTTGGGGAATGTACAGTGGTTGGGTGTGCAGCTTTGTCGCTTAGGCCGAATTGGTGGGATCCCTGTCCCATGGTTGAAGGTTTACTTTGCATTCAAACTCACGCGGGAACTTAGGCGTTCAAGAATGGCGAAGGTTCCAAGGTCACCAAAGCGTGAGCCAAAGCCTATAACCCTAGGGATCCAAATAGCCCAATGTAGGTAATATTTACAGACTTTAGGGCCCAATGTAGGTATTATTTGTGTACTTGGATCCCTAGGGTAAGTTGTTGTGAGCTGGTTGAAGCCACAGTCTAGGCTTGGTTGATGTAGGGTAGGATCGGCGGAGATTAGACACGATCCCCGACAGCCATTGCCAACAAGCTTCCACCGTTGCCCATGTTCAGATAGACAATGCCCCTGCGTAAGATCCAGCAAATTGACCATCGAACGTTGAAATGCTGGCATGATCATGTCATGTCCTTTCTTGCCTTCTGGTCATGGTGCAGACTCTACAGACATGCAAGCATGTAGTTAAGATCTGGCATATTAGTGTGGGGAGGGAATGAAAAAACCGGTAGGGCTGTTAACATTCCGGCACCGCATTGGGTTATTGCCATAATGCAATATTCCGACCTGCAATGTGCAGGGTGCCATGAAAGGACCTCAATCTTAACATCTATATGGATGGATCGATGCGTATGGCATCTGAAAGGCAGAGAGCCGCCAAGACGGCTTTAAACTTCCGCATGCTCCCAGTTCAGCCTCATGCAAGTATTCCACACCACCGCACCACACGCTCGCATGTGTACGTGTTCATTGCTCAATGCCATCCGCATAATACCCTCCCCCTAATATGAACTTCCCCCTATTATTCAATCCCGTTGTGTTATATTAGAATATTGAATATTCGGCGGGGTGGGTGGCTTTACTACTAGGGGTAGACAACTAAAAAACTTCAGCCGAGCTTTGCTAAAGACCTCCTTTCCTGGATCCATGTTGAGTGCTGTTGATCTTTGACCTTTTGGGGTTGGGGGTTCCCTGTAGTGTTGCAAAAAGGCCTCAACCCTAAACTCTAGAACCCCAAACCCCAAGACCCTAAGCCCCAAACCCTGAAACCCTAAGACCCTAAACCGTAAACATTTTTGTTTCAGGGAAGAGGGCTAAGAGACAAGAACCCTTACATTCCAACAGACCAACAGAAGCCTCGGCTGATAGCGGTGCACAGCTCGGCAAAACCCTAAACCCTAAACCCACACGGTTTAGGGTTTAGGGTTTAGGGTTTAGGCCGGCCTCACCCCAAACTTAAAGGTTGACATCATGGGCCCCTGGTATGGGCCCTTAACTTAACCTTGGTATCCTTATATAGCTACTATAGACCCTATATGTACCCTCAAAGGTGCCTAGAATCCCCCTAAAGGGCTTAAGGGCCCATATTAAGGGCTTCTAGCCTTAGACACACAGTCTTTTACATAGAGCACGACATAGTTACAACATGGCCTTCCTTCGGCTTCCGAAATTCGAACACGTAAGCCACCATGGAACTCGCATGTAAGCCCAAACACCGGCTCCTGGGCCATTGTGAAACCCAAAGGGTCCATGTAGCTATGCAGTATATACTTAGGGTTTAGGGTTTAGGGTTATTAAGGGTCCAAAGGGGCCCAGATGTAATTACTTTAGGGACCAAGTATATACTATTGTTTACCTACCCTAAACCCGAAACCTTAAACACACATGGACTCTTTGAGAAGAACGCAAAGGTACCGGATAATCGAGCGGATTGGGCATGGATCCTGGGCGGCTATTCAGTAAATTGTGATGCATGGGCTGAGGGTTTAGGGTATAGAGCTGGGGGTTTAGGGTTTGGGTATAGAGCTCAGGGTTTTTGCTTTAGAGCTTTGGGTTTAGAATGCTTTTAGGTACAAGTGCTGGATGTCTGGATGTCTGCAAGCTCGCCGGGCTTAACGCTTAGGATTCATGTCAAACATCTACAAGTTCCAGGGCACTGAACCCAAACATTTTTGTTTACAAATCTTGTAACATAAGCCCTAGCCTACCTGTTGACGGATTTTGCCTGTCCGTAAGCGTGCCTTTTGCACCATAAGCCTAGGGAAAACTGAAAGCCCTAGCCTCATCCCTGATGTTCTTCAGAAGTCTCCAACCCAAGTGAGTAGTATTCTATTTGGGGCTATGGTACCCAATATATATAGAGTAGACCCTGAACCCTGCATACCGTTATATGGGTGGTTGTCAAAATCATGGTCCCTTTTTGGATCCCTATTATAATACGGCCCCTAATACTTAGGGTACCCAAAAAGGGACCATAATTTTGAGAACCACCCATATAACCCACTATAGTAGTTTCCATTTTCTTCTCCATTAGCCTCATATAACCCCAATATAACCCTAATATTACCCTAATGGGTACCATAATTACCCATATACCCTAAGGGTTTCCAGCCCAAGCGTGATCGAGGCTCCAGTGGCCAGGTTTACCAAGCGCAAAGCATTGAGGCCGGGGCGGCTTCGGGGTTTCGGGTTTTAGGGTTTAGGGTTTAAGGGTTTAGGGTTTAGGGGTTTAGGGTTTAGGGTTTAAGGTTTAAGGGTTTAGGGTTTAGGGTTTAAGGGTTTAGGGTTTAGGCTTTTGCCGTAGTTTCCTCAGGAATTGCTGTCCGTTTTTTTTTTTTACGATAGTACAACCCAAGGACTTACCAAGAATCCTATGATTATTGCAGGTCTCAGGGGACTACAGTTTTCTGGAGCCTCCACAAGCTAGGAGCCCCTTTCATTAAAGAAAGGGGTTCTGTAGGACGTTGGGGATTTACAGGTCTCTTAGATGTCAGGCTTCAATTCGTCTGAGACTTTCTAGAAGAAGGAGCGTACCATACTGTATTGGCGTATGCATTGGGCCCCCGATTTATCGAAACTCCCATTTGTCTTGGGCGGACCCTGCGGAGTTTTCTCCAAGTTGCAGGTCATAAGTGTGCGGGATGACTGTATGTAGTACGCTGTGTGCTCCGCACACGATCACGGGTATCAAGCAACTTTGACTACTTGGTACGTTGCCCGGGCACCCAGAGGGCCACAACGCAAGTGCCGAAAGCTTGGGACCAGAATATTTGGGTTACTGTTTTGGTTGCAGTTAAAATAAGGACCCCTAAACCCTGAACCCTAAACCCTAAACCCTACAATAATTTGGGGTCTGAACTGGGTTCCCCCTATTGAGGGAAGTACCAACTACTGGCTCGCATGGAGGTGTAGAAGCTAGAGGGTGTAGGTTTTGGGGGGGCTTGGGGTTTAGGGTTTAAGGGTTTAGGGAGTTTGGGTTTTGGGGAGTTTAGGGCTTTTGGTGTTTGGGGCATTCTGAAGTGGTGAAGTCCATGTTAGTTTGGGGGCAGGGTGCGCCTCTGCTACCCTTATAGACTCCCTAAGAACCCCTACAATGCGGCAATAGACTCCCAAGACCCTCAGGCTCTACGTAGCTCGATGAAGTTAATATTTGTGGCAGTGACAGTTTTATACATTCCTGATATGAACCCTAAACCCTAAACCCCTACAATCGGGAACCCTACAGCTAGGAAAAAACAAATCAGATGGAGCGAAAGTGACTCCAGGTTTCCGGACTTAGCAATTGAGGGATTGGGGGGTTTTAAGCTTGAGGCCCCAAATCCCTAAATAGTAGTTTCCATTTTCTTTTCCATTATCCCTATATAACCCCTAATATATACCCTATTGTAATACAGTAGTTGCCATTTCCTTTATGGCCAATACAACCCCTAATTTGGGTAATTATTTAGAGATGAGCAGGGATTAGGAGGTGTAGGGTTGGAAGGTTGGTAGTTCTGGGTTTGGGGTGTAGGGTAGAGAGTATAGACTCGGGTGTAGGATTTGGGCTTCGAGCTTCTTGGGTGCAGTGCAGTGCTTGAATTTCACGGGGTTTTCTATGTTCCTTTTTATGAAAAACCCACGCCCCTTGCAGCAGCAGTGGCACCAGTATACTCAACTTTATCTTTAGGGGGAGTGTTTGCAAGCCGGAGGAAATCTTGTCGCAAGTAGGCTGACAGTATTTTCCCTATCCGGCTATCACAACCTTACGTGTAGCCGCTTCATGAACCTCCGGTCACTCTCTTCCATTTCAGCGTTTGCTTATTGTAAATGTGTAAGCTCGGAGGGCATGGTTTGAGACCATTACTGTTACAGACGACAGAGGAAATAAGCCCCAAGCCAAAAAGCAGCCGTTTGCTATCAGCACCAATTAAACCCTTGTGAGGGACCTTCTGCAAGTTCTGGAATTCTGAGATTCAACGCAACGTGGGAAGCGCAGCCACTATGCTAGCTGATGTGCATACAAACGTCTAGCGAAAGGCGCCAAACTCCCTGAAACAAAGTCTTTGCTGCTTAGGACGGCACACATGTGGCGCTGAAGTTCATGAACGCAGTTGACGCCTTCCCTACTTTCATGTGTTGCCCTGGGATTTACGGATGGAGGGCGCGGGCGCGGGTGCCTTTGGATTCACATACCCGCTCACACAATTCGATATCTTTTTGAAAGCGCCGTCTGCGAAGTCGGATTTTCCTTCATGGACGTACGGACCAGCTCCCTATGCTCTATATATATATACATATACTCATAGACTTTTCGTGTCTTTTCGTATAGAATGTTATTCAATAACCTGGTCGTACAGCACCCTACGCTCGTGACCCAGAACCAAGACATGGCATGTTGATATGTAATTACACCTATCATGCTTCTACACATATAGTGTTAGGGGGCGGAGCTAGACAACCTAAACTCCACGCCGCCCAAACCGCTAAACATCGTTACAGCCCTTGGTGGCTTGAGTCGGAGGGCTCAAAAGGTGGGATGAAGGTAGGTGGGGTATAGGAACTAGGCCCCAGTATACTAGAGTATATACTAAGGATCCCTTAACCTACCTACCTTCATCCCACCCTTTGAGCCCCCCTGATTGAGAGAGCTGCAGTAAAATCTCCTACAACGAGGTACTTTGGCTGATGTAATGTCCTTTTTGAGTTGGTTCATGATGTCATGCAGTTAAGATATGTGAGGCTGTTCAGAAGCATTGACAGCGCCTAGGTGGAGAAGTAACATGAAATCCCCGATCGAAGCCTGCTTGAGCTCCCCTATGCCTGGTGCAACTCTACATTCTGCATGTATAGAAGAAGTGATGTTGATGAAGATTTTGAGTGAGCCGTGGGGATCGTTTGAATGGATGATGTGCGTGTCCTTGCAGTGGGGCGCAGCAACATAGACCGCTGGCATCATGTGGCATGCTTGCGGTGCCCGGAGCCATGCATGTGAAACTCCTAGACTGAAAAACCTAGACTCAGGACCAAGACATGACCTTCGTACGCCGCGCAGAGTACAACATCTTGAAGGACATAAGCCATCCTCACATCGCACCTTGGCCTGATGAAATCTGGGACTGCGTTGTTGGGCATTATTGTGATAGGGTCTTTGGGGAGGGACATGTGGGAAGAACCTGGTTCCGTGAAGTACGAGAGGGAGACTATGCACTCATCCACAGCAAGGAAAACCGTTTTTGCAGCCTGTTCTTTCAAAAATATGGTCTAGAAGTAGTTGCATTTTGAGAAACCCGAGAGACGGCATATGGGCTACCAAAATTGCTGCGATAGACACATGCGCTGAGATCAATGGTCCTAGCGCCTAGGGGATGGAAAGGTGGAGAAGGCTCACGAACAGTGCTCTGCTTGTTATATTTCCGGTTATAATGCATTTAAAGTCGCCCTGAATTTAAAGTCGCCCTGAACAGCTCAAACCGTTACCTAGTTTGTCCATACTTAGCCCATGAGCAGCCAGGTGCAGGAGGCTTGAGAAAACACAACGGCCTCTGAGACCGGTGGTGTGGGATGTTTTGATCTAACCCTAAAGGTCCTTGTTCCTATCCAGAATATTTTTGTTTTGGGGTGTTTATACTATGCAGACACAAGGGGCATGGGTTCCCCTACTAGCGCCCCTCTACTACCCCCTGGGTTCACCCTGGATCAGCCCCACTTATGAGTATGGAGCAAGGTGAAAGCGCTTGACTTCTTCTGCGCCGCTCGCACAGCTGTTTTGGTCCTCAGCTACCATGCAGGCACGGGCACAGGAGATGGCGATGTTGATAAACCTGTAGTGTTTCTGGTGGGGTGGAGCGGCAACCGTGGTAGGCAAGACTCCAAATGCCCAAGAGCACATTACTTGACACCTCCAGTAATTGCGATGACGGCAGGGCCTCGCGGAGGGATATGACGATAAACCATTTGATGGCTACACAGCTGATTCCATGGCTGGTGTTTGATGTAATCAACTTGCCCAACCTGCCGGATTGCTTCCCCCAGAATTAGGCACAACTGAGCAGAAGCCTACGAAACCCGCAGAAGCCATAAGAAGGTTAAGCAGGCCGACCTCTAGAGGTCGCTTGATAGCTCAGTTGGCCAGCCCACCAAGAAGTTTATCTTCGAAATGGCAAGCATTTCTTTCAGCAACTGAACGTCGTCTGCGGCCAGGGACGCATGCGCTAGCGAAACGCTGTTGCTTCCGCCAACAATCTCTAGACGTCTATGTTGTCCTGGACCTCCTTCCTGCCCAGGTATATGCAAAACCACTTCATGATGGGATACCAAAACACTTGTCACGTACCTACCTCTAAGAGAGAGAGAGAGAGAGAGAGAGAGAGTGAGAGAAACATATCTGTAGAGACCGGCGGCGCAATTCTCTTGGAGCTTCGGCACTTGAAGCTTTCCCTTTGTTCTGTCCCTTTGTTCCACAATGCTGCAAAAACTAGCTTTGGCATAGCGTGTACTGCAGGTGTCCTTATCATTGTTGCAATTACTGTCATGTACGTTGCCATTATTGTATAGTGGTATGGTGATGGTTACCACCCGCGGTACTGCAGCAGATCTTGCGGGACTAATCGGTTTTCTTGTTGTTTTTGGGGCAGACATGTGGAAGTCATCAGCAGGATTGTCTCAAGTTGGAGTCTTGCACTGCAATTGACTGGTTCGTTGTGACATGATTCAATTTGCACCTGCTTGGCTCCTACTCAAAGAAATTGCCCCAGTTCTCTCAGATATTCTCAGATCCACGTTCAATCACGCAGCACGGCTTCTGCAGTATCAGCATCCTTTGAACGCCACGACTGCCTCCTCGGCAGCGGGGTTTGCGCAGCAATTCCTGCTCATTGAATATGAGCAGCTCGCATCAACGCCTTGGTGTTGAATAGTGTCCAATATGGAGGCCCATCTTGTCGGGAACCAAGTTAGACTGAACTTTCGTAGGTCTGGTGCTGCTGATGTCGTAGGGTAACAGCACTTTCCTCAGAGATCCTGAGTTTCGATAAGGCCAGTTTTCCGAGGTGAGCGTGTGGTCAGATGTCCAGGGATCCCAGAAGAAATGGACTTGACCAAAGGGCATCCTGATTCCCTAGCTTTGGGGTTGGTGCACTGCTAATGAGCCTGAATCAGCACCTTCTCGCTCAAGCATTTGGATTGGCTGGGTAAGAACTCGCTTTTTATGGAACCAGCTTTCAACCTATGACCCCTTGTAGTTTGCATGGTGGGCTACGTTCTTCTTTTTGTTATATGCTTAATTCCCTCCCCCTAACATCCCCCCACGCCCTAATATTGAATACTCGACATGTATATCAGAATATATCGGGAGCATGTTTTTGCGGGGGGCGGGAGGTTGGGGGTTTTAATATTGCGGAGAAGGGACTACTTTGGCCTGGTGTCGGAAAAGAAAGGAAACAGCTTAACCTGACTTCCTAAGACCTTGCCGCGGGCAGGGGCGACCCTCCACAAAGCGACACGTGAGTCAAGGGACTCCTGTTTGTCAGAGAAGGCCGGATGTGAGCAGGGTACTTGCACAGTCCGAAGGACTTGGTAGGTACACCTCTTACAACTCATGACCCCTATCACGCAAATCGGAACCCCAGCTATACCCACTACTACTGGCCCTCCGAGTAGGTTACCTTAAACTTGAGAGTCCAGACCTGCAAGGCCGGTGTCCACTGGTTTAGGGTTTAGGGGAGTTTACCATGTGACGAAAGCAAATACATGTACATCTATGTGTAGTTATGTGTTTTGTCTGCATGTGAACAAAATTAAACAAGGAATTATGCATGCATGCGTGGGCTTACTAATATACGCATCACCGTGCACATACATAAAGGCAGGTGGGTTTGGGGTTTCGGGCATCAAGTTTTCCAGAATCAATGCCCATCCAGTCACCTAATGATTTGCAAGGTAATTACCAAGACTTTTCTTTCCTTTTAAGACCTTCTAAACAACAAAAAAGGACGTCTTTGAATTGCACGTGTGTAGGGTCCACATAATCAGCTACTAGTGACTATTGGTGCATTACGCAAAACTTTACAGGTGTCGAGCAGCATTGAACTGCACAAAGCCCTACGGTACGGATGTTTTTCTGCATGCTATAAACAACTTGACAGCATTTTGCAACTATGTACAACTACAATGCGTTCCCAAGGGCAGCAAACTTTCTGACCTTCATGATGTGCTGATGGCATGCTGCCTCTTGCACAGGAGGCGAAACCACTTTCGCGAATGCTCTTCTCAGCCATTGACTACCTACACCAGCGCCGGATCGTGCATCGTGATGTGAAGGCCGATAACATCCTTGTCTCCAAGGACCTTGCCCGGACCATTTGGTTCTTATCCTTTCTAGTATATAGTACTTTGGGCACACATGGACCCCGGTTCTGGACATAGCCCAGGTCCAAACACAGCTACAAAGATTGCTTGCAACCTGAGGCCAAGGTTAAAAACTCTCCGAGGGATACTAGGAGTTTAGACTAGAGCTCACATACAAACGGGTGTGGAGTGAGCTCTTTCATCGAGTTGCAAGCGTGGCATGTTTAGCCATAAGCAGGAATGTGTAATGCAAGCGTCTTTGGCAACTCCCAGCCGCAAAATGCGCTATGCATACGTTGCGGGTCACAACTGAGCGGAGCGATTCTTTGTGCCTGCGCGTCAGGTTTTTTGAAGTACCTATCGAGGGCTACTACAGAGATAGGAACTGAAACCTGGCACCACAACATCCGAGTCCGAAGCCTAAAGCACTCAGCCTTGCACCATCAAACTCCTGAGCTTTGGGTTTTTTACCTTACATGTTGTGCATTCTTGGCCTGAACTGTTACACTGAGGGCACCCTCTCCCGGGACCTACACCCATACATAACCCTGTATAAACTCTTAACGCCTTTCAGAGGTACCCCTAGTAGTGATAACCCCATATAGTACAATTATGCAACAACAATATTCCTCAACATACTTTCTCAACACCTATACTTTAATTACTAGTGCCCAAATCCCAAGTAACAACTTATTGGGCACATGGGCCCTTGGGGAAACCTACCGCTAATCCCCAGAAGAACCCACCATATAACCCCAGCGTCCATATCATCTTACCAGTTTCTTTTCCATGTGATTTCCTAGATCCTGATCCCTTTGCAAAACCTAAACCTTAAACCCTAAACCTAAACCTTAAGCCTGAAACCCTACGCCTTAAACCCTAAGCCCTAAACCTGACACCCTAAACCCTACACCTTAAACCCTAAACCCTCACGTTTGTAGAGCCCAACTTCCAGGACCTGCAAGACTTACACCTGGCGGATTTCAACACAGCTCGTTCGCTCCTGGAAGGGGGTGCCCTCGCCGGTCTAAAGGGTTTGGACAGGGCTTAGTTTAGGGTCTATAGGGTTTAGGGTTTAGGCTGCTATCATCGGGGCCTAGAGGGTAGATATGGTGCAGTGCTGCCTAGGTGCCTCACCTCCGTCTCGATGCATGGTCTTTATGTTGCTGCCTGGGATCAAGGACACCCTCCTTCTCCCCTGTGGGTGTGGCTACGTAGGGACCCCATGCCAGGAGTGTGGTCCTTGCTCCTGTTTGCTTTCTCTTCATCCACCCTGCAACTGCGGTGTTTGGGTGAGATTGCCCGGTGTGGTCCTTGTTCTGGCTTGAGACCAAGGACCTTTCCATCCCTCCTGTGTGGTTTGGGGCGCTTGGGCTCTACAGGCGTTTTCGTGAGGGTCGCCCCCTGCCTTCTGTGGGTGTGGGTGTAGGTGGGTGGGAAGTTTTACGATATTAAAGAAATGTGTAGGGCATTTGTCTTGTGAGTTGGTGCGTTCAAACATGCTCTCTATCTTGAAGGAGTAAGATATTTCCGTTCTCCGCCTGCGGTGTGGGTGGCTTTCCTGCTTCCACAACTCTGAGCATTATTGCAATTGGCTGTCACCCTGCCGCAACGGGCCATCCGGAATTGTCTTGAAGCCTTGAGCCATTCAGCATTTATTTGTTGTCCAGGTTGGTCAGATCTTCCCCCCCCACCGAGCGTGGGTGATGAAATTTGTTTTTGCCCCCTCCCTCTTCTTTCCTTCCCTCCTCCCTCACTCCCTCGCTCCCTCCCTCCCTCCCCTCCCTCCCCTCCCTCCGTCTCTCTCTTTCTCTCTCTCTGTCATTCCCTGTCTCTCTTTGAAGACATACGCCAGGCATCCCCGTGGTTCCCGGTAGTGTGGGTGGCTGGACCTCCTGCTCCCACAACTCTCAGCATTAGCGCATTTGCCTGTCACCATGCAACGCTGTCCCCTGGCATGGTAGCAACGCTGAAACAGAGCTGTCTCAAGCCTCTAGCAATTCATTCAGTACTGGATGTTTGTATAGGTTGGTCAGATCTTCCTGCATAGTCCGTGTGGTCTGGGTGGTTTCGTCTCTCGCTCTTAGAGGACATGCACCATGCATCCCCTTGACTGCTGGCACGTTTTGAGAACTGCAACATTAGAAAAAACATGGGCAGTTGCGCAGATAGCGGCAGGATGGCAGAACACCGGCCATCCTTTTCACTGTTGGCGCTTCTCAGATGCGGGACATCAAAACGCGAGGACACATATTATGAGGAGGTCAGGGAGCCATACCATGGAGGGGCGGGCTGCCCACGCAGCGACACGGAACCATGAAACGGGTTAGGTTTAGGGTCCAGGGATGTTACCCCCATAACTAAGAACCAACTGAAAAAGACAAGTTGGACATTAAATAGAAACTGGATATATATATATATATACACATATACTCATCTATACATATATATATATATTCTGTATACATATACGCATCGCTGAGATCCATTTATATATAGATATATACATATGTATATATCAGAGATGATTACCAATGTTGTGGTACAAGGTTCCATGTGAAACTATGGCATAGGGTACCTCAAATAGATTGCACCTGCAACTGATGGTGGTAATTCTGCAGCCCCGGCCTTCAGGTTTTATTTTGGATTCCTGCGTTAGGTAGGGTGTAGCGTTTTGGATACCCTGAGCCTTGAACCCGGTTTCAGGGTTATATACTAGGGGGAAGAATACTCAATGGGGGGGGGTGAGGGGGCACTATTTTGGAGGGGAGGTGCTTCAAAGCAACCCCAGACGTCTTCACTCACAGGGCCTTTCTTCAAAGCCTGCATGTCATCTTGTTGAAGGGTAGGGCTTGAGGGTTGGGAGCTTTGTCAGGATAATGGCAGCCACCATGACTCAGCCTGCTACAGGCCAGAGTAAGATCAGTATTGTGGGCTTAGCGCGTAAGATTTGAGGAGAAAGTAGATTGTTCAGATAGTTCTGGTCAAATATGATGCGGAGGAAGCTAACGCTAGTTGTTGCAGAGCCTTTCGAAGCACGGTAGACGTCGAGTAAGGTGCTTCGGATGGAAACCGGAGCAACCGTTACCAGAAGCAACGAACAAAAGGCCCTTACATTACCTGCGCTCAAGGTGCCCTTACCATGACCGGGACACTCGAGTATTCCGCGCCAGAGGCAACTCTACGAAACGTGAATCATGTAGGGGCCTGAATACGTAAGTAGAGGGTTTTGGGTATGTTCTACTATAGTACTACAAGGAGGGCAAAGGAATAATATCGGTAGGACAGAGCTCCTTTTACCTGTGAGTCTTTTATTGCGCACCTTCTGGAGAGGGCTGTCTGCTTTTCAAAAGGCAGAAAAAGATGCTGGCAAACCCTACCTTGAGGATGCAGGTCTATGAACTGGGATAATATATAAATATACAGATATAGAGGATATATAGGGATAATAGAAAAGAAGATGGAAACTACTATTGAGGGTTTAGGGTTCCCTAATAGAGGTCCCATGATGAAAAAACAACTCCCTTAAAGGGCCTTAATTTAGGATTTCTATGATAACCCCTATTGAAGGGGAGGGTTTTTTATTAATCAAGGGTCTGCACTACCTAGTGCGGGCCCGCAAATCTACAAACATGACTTACTTGGGATATTGGAATGCCGGAGACTGCTTCGAGTAGACCAGGCGCACCACGTACGTACCCAGAATCCGATCTATGAACACCAAATTGAGACACAGAGGTTGCCAGTCCGCGTACCACCACCAGAAGACAAAAGGTTTAGGGGAATCCAATCCCTGCGTTTGCATATAGTATCTTTGGCCTCTTTTCTAGGGTGTGGGTTATTTTAGGTAGGCTCCAAGTAAGCTATTAGGTCACAAGCCTGCGTGCCCAGAAGTTTTGGGGTTTCCAAAAGCTAGGGTCCCTTGCGGGGGTAGAACAAGGATTTGAATATGTTGAGATTTGTGTTGGAGCTCCTATCTATGGACACCCCATGCCTTGTATGCCATTTGCCGAAAGCAGAACTCTTGAGGGTCCAAGTAGTGCAGTTGGGATTTTGCAATGCAGCACGATAAACCCTAAACCCCAAAACCCAAAACCCTAAATAGGCTTCAAAACTGCAACCCCGAAACGCCTGGAGCCATACAGGTGCTAGCAGGAGAGTCACCATCGGAATTCAATGACATTTGGGGCGGTGGGCTTTGCGGCTTCACTGAAAACGTATGAAGGGCTCAAGGTTTGACATTCAGTCTTTATGCTAATTGCTTCATTTGGTGCAGGTCGCTTTTGGTTGATGTTAATATACATGCATATCTATGTGTATATATACGAAAATGTACGTCTAGTGTTTCCTTTTATATGCTTATGAGCACGATTCCTGCCCATAATAAATAGGGTACTTGGTGTCTCATCGGGAGCACAGGTGACGCCAAGACCCAAAGACTTCAACCGAATCTACCTCTACACTTTTGGGGATTAGGTTTTAAGGATTGAGGGTTTCGGGTCAGCAAGTTTGCGTAGGGTGTGAATGCAGAGTGATGTGAGTGGCGTTGGTTTGCTTGTTCAACAGCTATGACGTTAGAGGCGGCTTGTTCAGTAGGGTTTAGTATATGATAGAGATGCAGGTTTACGGGTTCCAGTTCACAGATGGGGCTACCCAATCATTACAATCCCCATCTGGAAAACTCAAGCGATACAAACAGTTGTAGACTTGCGAGGTGCAAGTTTTGCTAGCCTGTGGCGTTTGCTGGAGACGGAGTTTGTACCGATAAAGGCTGAAGGTTTCTAGCCTATGTAGGTGGACCCAAGGCCTGAAGCCTAGGAGGATCTAGAGAGTGAACTAACCCAGACCCATGATTAATAACCCTTCCCTTAATAGGGATTACAATAGGGATCCTAATATTAAGGTCTTCAAAAGGAAGGGGTTTATTAATCATGGGTCTACATTAGTCTTTGCACTCCTTAAACCCTGTACCCCATTATCCCCATATAACCCTTATAGCACCCAAATATACCATATAGTAGCTTCCATTTTCTTTTCCATTATCCCTATGTTTTTTTTTTTAATATCCTGAATCCCTAAACCCTAAACCCTAAACCCTATCCTGAATCCCCTAAACCCTACTTAGGAGGAGCCCTTATGGTCCTGGGGATGCCTTAGGTGGACCCCACACGGTTTACGGTTTAGGGTTTAGGGTTTGGGGTTTAGGGGTTTAGGGTTTAGGGAGTAATAGTGACTATAAGGGATAATAGGGATTATTTTAGGGTCCTGTTATTCTTATTATACCACTATTACAGCGTGGGGGGTCCTCCTAAGCTAGAGTCTACACTCCTCAAAGGGGATGTATATAGGGGACTATTCTAGGGGCTATTAACCATTAAAACCTCATCCTTGCAGCCCGGGAATTCGGGCGATTGCACAGCGCTTGCCTCGGCAAGGGTCTAGGGTTGAGGGTTCACGGCTTAGGGTTCTGGGCTTAGGGATCTCTAAGGGTTTAGGGTTTAGGGTTGAGGAGTTAGGGGCTTAGGGACAATGGCTCATAACTACGAAGCTCTGCGCTTACCCTGTTCAAGTCATGGCTCAAGGGTTGTGAGGGCTGGGTCCAGGTTTAGGGTTCTTCGTCAGGGCACAGGGCTCAACTTAGGAGACCTGATCCCACTCTACACGACTACACAGCATATCCTAAGGCCCTACACCTGAAGCTACTTTACTGGGTCTCTGTTGAACTAAGTTCTATAGGGGCCTCCAATGTTTTATTTTTGGATATACTAAACATAGCAGCAACCCTAAATTGGATTTTTTAGTGCGGTCATGAGGCTGGTTTAGAGCTACCATAACATGGTTATATAGAAAAATACGATTTCCCTACTATAGCAACTTAATTTAAGTTCCTTACCAGCAACCCAGGATAGAGTAGCTGCAGGGTCTCAAGACACGCCACGATGATACCATTTCGCCCGGAGACCGCTCGAAAGTTCCTCGGACACTGGCCTGTTAAGACGCGGTGTGTGTGCGTGCTACGAACCCCAAGACGTCTTGGGGTCTTTACCTATAATCCCTAAACCGTAAACCTTGGCACAAAGGGCAATTGAATTGTGTGAGCCACGTTCTCCCCTCAAATTCCTTACGCTCCTCTACCTCATGGAAATCCAGCATGGGAGACGACATTTATAGTCCCCCTTAAGTAGATGGAATATGGGGTATATTGGGATCTTTAATATACCCAAGGCCATATTCTATCTACTTAAGGGGCACTAAACCCTGGTGCATCCCTATCTCTGCACTGTCCGTAGGAGCTAAGAGTCAGTTCAAGCTTTGTGCTTGAAACTTGAGCCCCCGAATTTCTCTGAACTGGTCGACATATTGAAAATCCCTTACAGCACTTCAGGTTTTTCCCTAGGCTAGCGGCCCTGCAACGCCGAACACAACAACCCAAATTTTGCTCGCTTCAGGTCCAAGCTAATCATCCCAGCGCTTTTCTGAAAACTCGCAAGTTACAGACACAAAGACGTGTTTAAACGGAATTTCTTCCAGGGTTTCTGAGCAGGTAGGGACTCCTTGGCACTCCTGCACAGTCCTCAAGAATGATAAGCGACAACAATAGGGGTTTAGGGTTTAGGGTTTTGGGTTTAGGGTTTAGGGTTTAACATACCGGTCGTAGCCACAACAGCAATGCATCACAGTCCTCCATTTCGAGGCTGTGGAGGATGTTGAATTTGATGACGATGTGGAGGCACCTGGAGCTTTTACTGAGAAACCTGAATGATTTCGTACCTCAAAGCGGAATCAACTGCAAGAGAGAACTGAACAGTACATGGAAACTGGGTTTTATTCAGGGCTGCCTTTTACAGAATCGCAGGTCTGTTTTGAGGGACTTGAGGTTCTAGGGTAGTTCTTGGAATGATTTTGCGGCCTATGCAGGCGAAATAGTGCCGGACGATGCAAAGGCTCAGAATTAAAGAGCCTTTTTGCCAGTTACGGAGAATTCATAGGATACTGTGGGATGCTAAAGCGGTCTCTTGGGATTGCAAAGCGGCCTTTGGGAATTCCATCGGGTGTTGTGGGAGCGACAGCCTAAGAATGGTTTTGTGTTTTGAAGTTATACTTATACATCATGCTAATCCACTTGCTGAGCCTGAGCTGCCAGTTCAGTCGAACATTTCTGTTTGGAGAATGGTGGCGAGGGAAGCTGCCTTAAAGCTAACCCAAGATCCTTCTCACGAAATGCCATGCTCCTCCCCCTTTGCGGTTTAGGGTTTCGGGGTTTGGAGTTTAGGGCCTGAACTCGTGCCACGAAGAATTGTCACAACAAAGCTTACCCTGAGCCAAACAACGAGACCCTGGATACTGCCCCCCACGCTACAAACATCCTGTAATATTCTAATAGTAGTCATCTGCTTTCAGGCAGTGCCCTATATATACATATATGTATATATAGTCACCCTTAATAAGATCCCCATATACTCCATATTCTATCTACTTAAGGGGGACTATAACTATTCTAAGGCAGGGACCCAAAAGAAGCCTATCAGGATCAGAGTCCGGCTTCCTAAAAACAACATCCATGCTCCGCGTATAATGACTCTCCGAAGCCATGAGAACGCAGCATCTCTCTCCATGCTGAGGAAGAAGAACAGGAAACACGGAGTTTGAACAAATTGGACCTCAAATTCCGAACTGTTCTGGTGCCCATAGATATCCAGAGATCAAAAGCTCCGACCGCAACAACTTTGCCCGCAGGCAGAACAGCCAGTGCTGCATGCGGCGGAGGCTGAGGAGGTAGGGAATTTCAAGCAAGTCTCAACAGAATGGTTATAAGGGCCTGTGCGCAGAGCACCTACAACCACCTCGTAGCCCCACTGTGCGTACTGACACCCCGTTTGTTGAAAGCACACAGGAGCCACTGGCTACATGGCGGCTCTCGAGGGGAGAAAGAATTCTAGTGAGACGCGAGCGAATCTGCCGAAGCAGCAATGCCATGGGCATTCCTACAAAACACTCAGCCCATCATGATATCAGAAATCCTCCAAAAACCAAAGTTTTTGTGGTGGTGGTACACGTGGTTGCTCTTCTCATAGCAATGCTGCCCAGACGGATGTTCCCTACACGGCACAGTCTACGGCGAAAGAGGATGGTTTATGCTGCGGCGTATTCTTTCCGAGTCATGTAGAAAGAGAACCGCAAATCCTGTTCTGATGTTCCATTTTCTTGGGCTTTTGGTTCGTGTTTTGGGTGGGGGCTTGATGCTATTCTT
Organism: Symbiodinium pilosum; assembly: GCA_905231905.1. Classification (NCBI taxonomy): domain Eukaryota; class Dinophyceae; order Suessiales; family Symbiodiniaceae; genus Symbiodinium; species Symbiodinium pilosum. The sequence continues at coordinate 100,072 of CAJNIZ010048037.1, read as the reverse complement.
AGGCAGGGCATTTGGAGCCACTCTTCTAAACGACGCGGCAATTTTGCAACCAGTCCCTGTCAAGCAGCTGCAGCCAACAAAATCTCATCGGCAGTGCTGTCAAAGGTGCCTCTACTGTTGATACTAGAAATCCTGCATGACCTTCGTATACTGTAGCACCATAATTCCCAAGCTGTAGGTTACTAAGGGTTGAGTATCCACCGTATCACGAAGACCAAGTAAACTTGAAGGATCACCTTGCTTCACAGGCAAATGAAAACAAAACCACCACAAAGCAAAGATTGGGGCTTTGTTCGATTTCCGTTGGACAGTGTACAAGCGTGCATGTGGGGATTTTGGGTTACGAACAGGTCCTATTCCACTCCCTCTTAGGAAACAATACGATTCTGCCACGTGCGAAATCACGCGGTAGGTTCCTGGTGGCACTTGGAGCAGGACTTGCCTGTAGCGTTAGCGTATGTCAGCGTAGCAAATAATGATGATCGTTCTGGTGGCCGGCATTTGGTTTAGAGTTTAGGGTTTGATTCACACACAATGTTTTCGGATCTCAGAACCCATAGATTATGTTACACACCTGCAGATTTTCTTGTCGGGTCGGTATAAAAGTATTCTCAAAGTGGGGCTCCGTGTCGCATCTCCGAAGTACGATCATGTTTTCATAGGTCCCCCCAAATTGCGGACAAATGATCTTTGAGAAACCATCATATAAGTCTCTCGGGACATCAGTATCTTTTCCAACACCTCGTACTGTGAAATTTCAGCCTTAATCTCAAGCCAAGCCAGGAACCTCACACCCTGAGATATACAGCTCAAGATTAACACCCCGAACCCTAAACCTTGACCGTAAACCCTAGAGCACATGTCTCCTGTCCCTTCAAGAATTCTGTTGAGTTTTCATTGTAGCATAACCCTAAGGAACTATTGGAAATAACATCTTTGTGATACTTAAGGTCTAAGGGGATTACAGAACCGCCCTAAACCCTAAACCTTAAACCCAAAACCGTAAACCCCAAGCCCCAAACCTTAAACCCAAAACTCATTAACACCCCGTGATCGAGTCTGGGTTTATGGAGGCAGCTCTGGCTGTGTCTTCAGTCAAAGTCTCTGTGATTCCACCGGAGGCCCAGGGGAAAGTGACGCTGACGGTTGCTTCAAGGTTTAGGGCTTCAGGTTCTTGATTTTAGGGTTTGGGGCTTGGGGATATGTGCGGCTTCCAAAAGGCCTACAAGATTCTGAAAGGGAAGCCTGATTACCGCCTGAACCTCCCGAGATATCCTTACTTGAAGGCTCATGGGTAGCTAGGCTGCCAGCTGTATTTATAACATGAATCGTAGTCTGAACTCCTTAAAGGGTTTTTGTGGTGGGACTATATAGGGACCTTCATAGGTCTTATTAAGAGGGATACTAGGACTAGGAGTTTAGACTATAGCTCACATAACCTTACAATATTGGGATTGCTTGTCATCCTACGAAAGCTTCCGGTCATCTCCTGCTAAGGCGTCCTACGGAAATGCCAAGTCCTGAAACTAAAAGGGTGCGGGCGCAGAGGTCGCCCTGTGGCTTTCTATGCGTAAAAATGGCATGAAACCTAGATTTGAGCGCGATTTGGAGGAAAAACAGGGTAGTGGGACGTCCAGGAAACTATTGCAGTCAGGACAAGATTTTACTCCTTGTTACTCTGTGTTTCAGTTTCTGAGATTGAGTTTGTTAACCCGGAGTCCGCAACCCGCAAGACGCAGAGAAACAAAAAACGCTGTAAATACCAGTGTTTTGGGCATGGTTGCCAAAGGCATGGACGCTTGTGACAGCTTNNTTCCTTGTTCCACATCCTTGTGCAGTATGTTGTGCAACGAGGCGAAAACACTGTAAATACCAGTGCTTTGGGCATGGTTGCGAAAGGCATGGACGCTTGCGACAACGTGTCTTGTTCCGCATACTTTGCGCAGTGTGTGGTACAAAGAGGCAAAAACACTGTAAATACCAGTGTTTTGGGCATGGACGCAATATGAATGACGTTCTTCTCCACCCCCCCACCCCCCACCCCCGCCTCAGCCGAACAACACCTGAAAACAACCTGCAACAGGTTTAAAAACCTGCAGAAACACAGGGCGACTATCGCGCCCGCCACCAACTAAAAACACCTCTTGGAGTTCCCTAGTGTTTAAAACCTACTTAGTAACTGTAGCTATTAGAACCAATGTCTAAGTCCCAGAAGTACAGTTATTTAACTTATAGTTACAGTTACTAAGTAGGGTATTTACAAGTACAACGGACCTCTCCGAACCGGGAATGCCCTTATTTTGCGCATTGAAGAATGCTCCAACTTACTCAGAGCCACCCGGTAGGACTTGCCGCCAACTTTGGTCAGGTGAGTAGTATTTCATTTGGGGATATTTTGGTACCCATTATAGAGTAAGATTCTATCCGCCTTTTGGTTATAGTATTTTATATGAGGAATATAATCTTACTAGGTTTAACCACCCAAAAAAACGCTATTCAGGTGGTTTCTGGGCCATCGTTGAAAATTGTTCTAAGAAGGCATAAGATACGAGAACCCAATAGGGGGGTTTGAGCTAGTTTTATTGTTGGTATCCGCATGAGGAACCCGGTTTTGGTAACCCCACTAGCGAAAAAGAGGTGAGGGCCTTCTGGACCGTCATATGAGCTATAATCAAAAACACTCAAAGGCGGTTATAGAGGGGAGTATTATAGGGGTGACAAAGCGGGATAATAGACATGTAGACTATACTGTAGTTCATATAGCAGTCTAGCAATCACATGGTAGTCCTCTTGGTTGCCGGGTCTTCCTTCTTGCTCATGCGCGGGGTCATCTTAGTCCTGGTAGTTCTTGGTGTTTGGTTTCACTGTGTGCACTCAGCCATCAACGTTTTGTGTTTTCGCATCATCATTGAACCCTGCAACCCTTAACCTTAAACCCTAAATCCTAAACCCTAAACCGCGAAAACCTGCAACCCAAGACTGACTGGTGTTGAACGGAGTTGGAGAGAGGAACCCCACAGCTATCCCCATATAAGCTATACTCCAAACTCCTGGTATGCCCTTTACTCTGCCCTATAAGACTCCCCGATACAATCCCTTATATAGCTCTCCCTTAAAGAGTTTAGATTATAGTACGTATCAGCCCCAGATATCGTAGTGTAGTACCGCTATGTACGCCGCCGATCCCTCTTCGCCAAAGGTAAGAATGCTAAAGCCTTCATTTTTTCTGGCTTCTTCTTCTCCTGATTTACAAGAATTTATGTGCCATCCGAATGCTTCATGATTTTGGTGGTGTTGGGACAGGGCCCAGTTATTGGGAGGGGGGTCTAGTCTTGAACAGCAGTCAAATGCACTATCGAATGTTCTGCAAAACCCGTATGTACCAGCAGTCACGAGATCTCACTCGTGAACATGCAAAGCATGTTCCGACAGATGTGTCAGGATTCTTTGTAGCTAGCGATCACTCTCAGGGGTTGGGAAGTTTCTGTGTAAGATGCGGACTGTTGGTTCATTGGCCTCGGAGCGTGCTTGCTACCAGCGCTGTTTTATCAACCCAGATTGCTGGGAGGCTCCCAAAATAAATCAATCCGCGAGGACCCACCGCAGTATTACGGCAGAATCGCCAATGTTATCCTTGGTCATTTTATTTGTAATCCCGACCTTCTCTACATCCTGAGATCTTCTAACGCACGCTCTCCCAGTCCGTGGAAGCCCCCGATGCGGCGGAACGGGCTTCATCAGAGGTTCGACCCACGGAGGCCGCGCTTCTCATGGCTTCTTCACGGTTCTTGCGGTTTAGTTTAGGGTTTAGGGCACCCGAAACCCTAAACCCTTAAACCCTAAACCCTTAAACCCTAAACCCTTAAACCCAAACCCTAATATGATTCTGGTTGAATGTTGGGTCTATGAATGGAAGACCCAAGGAAGACGGTGTTGCCTTCCATTGATTTAGGGTTTAGGGCTCTATGGTTTAGGGTGCAAGCAACCTTGAACCCGAAACTGCGTAGGGATTAGGGTTGATGAATCAGGCTGTAATGGGCTAGAAACCCTAAGCCCTAAACCCTAAACCGGGTATTCTGGGGATGCCAAGGATTTCCCGTAGGGTTTACGGTTGAGGGTTTGAGGGTTGAGGGTTTGGGGTGTGGGCGAAGAATCTCTTCCACTGCAGACTTGGAGTTTATAGCGGAATAGTTCCCAGCATGGCTTCAGTTCAGGGTTTGGACTTCATAGACTACCTCCTTGGGACTTAGCTTGGACCTTAGACCCTTAACTCTTTGGGAGTCCCTTATACTCCTATTATTTGTTCCTACGGGCTAACCCTTAGTAGGGCTCCCAAGTGCCAGATAATGACTTTTGACTGAAAAGTGTGGAGATAATGGCTTTCCTGACCATGCTAAGGAGTTTTGAGCCATTATTTACATGACCTTAAGCCCGAAACGCTAAACCCCTAAACATAACCTTAAACCCTAAATTCCCTAAGCCCCTCAACATAACCTTAAAGCCCTCAACCCTAAATCCCTAAACCGCATGATTTAGCTCGCAAAAGCTTCCGGCCTAGCTCAGGAGCTCCCAAACGAGTACTTACATCAGGGGTAGTCCTTGTTTCACTGGTGGTTACCAGAATTTAGGGTTGAGGGCTTAGGGAATAAAACCCCTACATGATCCCTAGTTGTTTTTTGTAACCAGTCTGGAAATACTTCCGGCAACGTGCTAGCCAAAATCCCCCAACCCTAGCAGTAGGACGATTTTGTAGTCATATCTGGTAGAAATAGCTTTAAGGGCGTTCATGATAGGAGTTTGGGGTAAGTAAAATCCCTTGTTGATATGCCCTACCTAGACCCTCCAATTTAGTACCTTTTTGGTAGTCCTGAGAAGAGTCCTAACCAAAAAACCATACCAAACCCCAAAAGGAACTACATTAGACGGTCCAGGTAAGCTGTGAGTCAGCTAGAATCCACCTCTAGCTCCATCCTCAACTGGGTTGGATGCATTCTGCATGCATCTTAGGCGTTTAGGGTTCAAGGTTTAGGTTTGGGGTCGAAGGTTTAGGACTTAGGGTTTAGGGTTTGCGGTTTAGGGGCATCATATCGGCTGGAGATACAGGGACAGCTAGTTTGCAGGCATAGTGATTTGACTGTGCCGGATGATCCAAAAAGACCCCGTATGCTGCTGAATGGTTTCATCTTCATTCACCGATTCAAGGGGTCTTCGGGGGAAGGTTCTGAGACCTTCTTGACATTTATCCTGCCCGAAACCTCAAGTGGCGGCAGTCTTCCCAGGGCCCATTTTGAAATTTTGGGTTTCTATGTTAGTTTATGTCAGTATATCTTAGGAGGACCCCCCCCCACAGTGTAATAGCGGTATAGTAAGAATGTTTTAGGACCCCGTATAACCCATATTATCTCCTATTGTCACTATCACTGGGGGCGGGCCCCACCCAAAGGATATCCACATCTAACGCCACATTGCTCTTACTCTTGAGACCTGCCCTCTCACGAGGTTGCTGTTAAGGAACTTAGTTTAAGGTACTACATTGGGGAAACCCTACTATTTACTATACATACCCATTATGCTAACTTAAATCCCAAACCCTATATACCCTGTGTACAGTATGTACCCTATACACCCTATTACATACCCTATACCTTTGTGTAAGTTCCTTAACAGCAACCCAGCTGATTTTGCGTGAGGAGCCGCCAGAGACGAGGACGGGTTGCCATCCTGCTCCGATTGAGCTATTGTCTAAACTCCTTAAAGGGGTTATGTAGGGTTTGGGGAACTCCTTATAGAGGAGGTTATATAGGGTTTAGGGGTTAAGGGATGATACAGGGTTTAGGGTTTAATTTGTTTCAAGGTTTAGGGATTAGGGTACAGGATCTAAACTCCTTAAGGGGGGCTTCTATAGGGGGTTGCATGGGGAAGTAGCATAGGGGTTATTAAGGAGGATGCTACGAGTTTAGACACTGGCTCAACTGAACTTGAAAGGGACCCTGGGAGAAGTCTAAGCAGAAACGGTAGGCGAATGGGATTTTCTCAACTGATCCTTAGGTCATGCCTGAGACGAAGGAAGCCTTACTGTGAATCCTAGGGTCCCTACTTGGAGGCTCTTGGAGGCTCAGGGGGACTTAGTAAGTAGGTTGATAACTCATTATCCCCACTGTTCGCCTACTTACTAAGTGCCCCCAAACCCTAAACCCTAAACCCTATATAACCCATTATAACCCCTTTATAGTAGTTTCCATTTTCTTTTCCATTATCTCTAAGTCCCTCCAAGTAGGAGCCCATCCAAAAACCCTAAATCCTAAACCCTGTTTCGAGAAACTTCAATTATGCTCCTTGGGACTTAGCTTGGACCTTAGACCCTTAACCCTTTGGGATTCCCTTATATTCTTATTATAGGCAATTAAGGGTAAACCCTTAGTAGGGGTCCTAAGTGCCACGTAGTATCTTAACTGCATCCCATCCCAAGCAAAGATGGCCGCAAAGCAGCCTTTAACGGTCCTCCCGGCCTCCTCATGCCCCGCTGTTAAGGAATTTTGCCTAACTCAGTTATCATATGATATGGGTACATGGTAACTAAGAGGGTTAAAATGGAAATCCTGAAAGTCCACGAAGAGACGGAATCATGCCTTGCAGGAGCTCCGATGCACTTCAAGCTGTGCTTGCTGCAGAAGGCTCCGCACCCATGCGAGATTTTTGATAAACCTCTGCAGCGCTGTAGTGGGCGGAGCAGTAGCAACTGGTGCGAAAAATCTTGGAGGAGAATCGCTGCTAGTGGAGGTGTCTGAAGTTACCTCTAGATAAGGAACCATACGATTTAATTACAAGATATCTATGCTAACACCAACCCAGTACCGCGCCTGTGCTGCAGTTCGCGCGACGGCAGCTGATGCCCCCGCGGCCGCCGCTCAAGCAACGGCCCCCGTCAGTGCTGCGCCCGCGCCTACGCAAGGCAGTCAGTCAGAGCTTTCTTGTGGGACTAGAATAGGCCCGGTTTAGCGGTATTCTAGCCACCAAGGAGTAACCTGCCTTATTTTATGGCATTTTTGGGAGAGGTCTTTTGAGCAAATATATATATATATATATATCGTTCCCCCTTGATTAAGTAGATAGAATATGGATTTGGGTATGTTATAATAAGATCATCATATACCCCATATTCTATCTACTTAAGGGGACTATGCTCTATGAAGGATGGCAAACACGTTTTCAAGCACAGAAGACGTGATTCTATGAATCTGTCACTGGATCAATGTTAGGAATCCTTTATATTGTTTGTTCGGGGGGGCATTGGAGCCATATTTATGTAAAAAGGATATTTTTTCCTAAGGTAATGTGGTGGGCTAAGGTCAGTAGACCCCTGCAATATGCTTTAGATTTACATCCTCACGTGCCCTACAGCAACAACTTGACCTAGGACTGGAAGATGGTAGTCTGTCTGTGGTTAATTAGTCCCAAAGCTGTAGCTACCCTCAAAATGGAGAAGGCTGGCAAAGGAATTGATTCCTGTGGATAGGGTTTATGGGGATTAGGGTTTCCAAAGACTACGGTGGATGGCGGAAATCTTGCACCACCCGAAAACCTTATACCCCAAGAACTAAAGTATGAGATGGGGGGTCCTAAGTGGTGCAAGATTTGTTCCATCCGCAGTAGGCGCCCTTTTTGGCGGTCCCCACAGCAAGGGTTACAGCGTTCTGGGGTTATGTAAAGGGGCCCTTATCTATGGAACTACCACATGAGAAGATGCACGCAGAAGCGCTTCACAAAGCAAACTGGTCTTTCAGACCCTAAACCCTAAACTCTAAGCCCTAAACCCTAAGCCCCAAACCCTAAACCCTAAACCCTAAGCCCTAAACCCGAAACCTGTGTTGCCAGACTTTGATGGAAGCTTCCGGGATGGTGCTGTCATGGGATGCCGGGCTCTGCTCGCAAGTTGATAGCTTCCCTAAATGGGGGTTTCCCTAAATTAGGGGTACCCTTTTTGGGGGTCCCAATAATGAGGACTATAGTATTTTGGAGTCTACATTGGGGTCCCCTTATTTTGGGAAACTACCAAATAGAGGGGCCCCAACATGACCCCCAATGACTATAATTTGGGTTGGGCCCCCACCACTAATAATGACCACAAAAGATAATGGTAATTATATTAGGGCCTTTAGATATTCCTAGTATGCCACTATTAGTGGGTGGGGGCCTAACCCAAACTATAATCCTTTTTAAAAGGACCCCCCACAGAAAAGGGAGCCTCAATTTTGGGAAACTACCATTTCCACACCTCCAGCAGCCGTGACCCACCTCTCCTCTTCTTTCCTGTGAATGTCGCACCAGCGCTAGGGTTTAGGGTTTAGGGTTCGGGTAGGGTCTACGGATTCAGGTTTAGGGTAGCGCTCACGGATTTGTTTGACGATGGCGCGCGAGTGTATGTACAAGGGCCGCCTTCTTGTCAAATCATGCGTTGCCCCTGCGGTGTGCGACTGCTGCCCTTGCAATTTCGTAAAGTGGTAGTTTCCCGTTTCCCATAATAAGGGGACCCCAATATAAACCCGAAATATACCATAATTCTTGTACTCCCTGAAAAACTAGGTACCCCAGTAGTACGCCTTTACCCTTTTTATTCTGGAGTCTCCCTATTAAAGCTGAAC
>CAJNIZ010048037.1:22598-91330 GCA_905231905.1 Symbiodinium pilosum | reverse complement strand
TTTAGGGAGTAATAGTGACTATAAGGGATAATAAGGATTATATTAGGGTCCTCTTATATTCCTATTATACCACTATTACAGGGTGGGGGGTCCTCCTAAGGGATGCCCTGTTTTAGAAAAGCCTTCAACAGATGGAAGCTTAGGTGTGCACTTCATGCTCACCGGAAGCCTTCCTCGACGACCTGTGAAACTGGGTGTTTTTTGTAGACTGGGGAGGATTTGGGGTTTAGGCCTTATAACCTGAACGCTCCAAACTCCAAGGGTTGCTTTCGGAGGTTTGGTGCGGGTTTTTGGTGAGTTTTTTTACTATCAAAGGCAGTCCTGGCCTCGTAGATGGGGAAAGTCCTCTTGCTTGGGGGTTACTAGTCTCCCGAATGTAGAGTACCATTATATCCTCATTTTGGGTATGGCATGCATAAAAAAGACAACCTTTACCAGGGTCAACTACTACTTAACAAGCGCTACTCACGTCCTCGTATTGTTATTGAAGATGTGCTGCATCTGAAAAGCAGCAGTCCGGGCAGGCCAACTCGTAGAAATCCCACAAGGTCCAGGACAATCAGGTTCCTGGCTATTGTTGAAGGACTACTTTTACCATTAGCACTATTTCCATGACTCCCAGCATCAACGTGCCCCAATCTGTAAAGCCACAAAAGAATCAACCCAGCCCATGCAACGTAGTACATCGCCCTCCTATCCACCCCCCATTGGTTGTTTCCAAAAATGGCGCGTCAGGAATTCATGAAAGGGCATACCCCCACACAACGTCCCTTTCGTCAAGAGCCTAGTACTACGAAACATACCCCGAAACATACCTCACACCATACCCCGAAACATATCCCGAAACATACCCCCGAAACATACTTCAATCCAAACATGCATTTTTGACCACGGTTTAGCCGGAAACACCTATATCACAGCCTATAAAACCTAAACAAGTTGGTAGATCTTATTCTCTTATCCATTAACCCAAATCCCACCGTAAAGCCTTTAGCACAGGAAGTACTCATCGCTGGCAGCTTTTCAAGCAGCTGTGCAGTCTAAGCCTGTGGACTGTCGAGGCACGGGAATGTCTTGCAGTTTAAACAAGGGGTCTAGGTCCTAGGTTAAGGGTTTAGGATATCAGGAACAATCTTGGATCCACACATTGGGGGAGTACTTACTTGGCATTGGGGTTTCCCTATGCATGGAAACCACCATATATGTGTATGCACACACGTATATCCAGGCATGGCGCCTTGCCTTCCCCGACCCTTCAAGGTTTCACCTGCAAGCCCTGATCGAGGCATCCAGTTAGCTTGCAAGTCGCATGACCTTAGCACAAGCCCTTAAGCCCTGCGTGTCATACACTGTGTGACGTATGTGATATGTTCCGCATGATTTAAGCTTCCTACCTTGCCCGATTGCAACCATGCGCTTTTTTCTCTGTGTGTGTTTGTTTTCTGTAGTTCTGCTACTAGTGTGTGCTTGTTTATTGAAAGATGCTTGAACGAAACTTAGCAGCGAAGCGCCTGCCACATCAAATGTGGGGGTAGTTTGCAAAGTCAGGATCCCATTTGGCATTCCGACGGGAATAGCAGGTGCTGCAAGAGGACCCGTCGCGGGACGTAGCCCCCAAATCTTAGGATCTTTATGCTGGAGCCACGCAAGGGGATCCACAGCTGTAAGGGCCATTACTTTATTGAGCAAATCCGTACTTCGCACCTATGGCCATTGCTGGAAATCCGACATGAGCTGCATTGTACCTTGCCTGTGCAAACTACACCACACTCTTTCTGCCCAAGAACTACTACGCCACTACGCCGCAACGCCAAGGATTTTCGGATGCTCTAGGTATTGAAGTGGTGTAGCTCTCCATGATGGGCACCTGGGGTTCCTCAATATGATGTGTTCTTCTTAGAGGAGGCCCTTACATTCAGGACCTTGCTTGTATCAGGCCGCGTCCAGTAGTGTTTGGGGAAGAGCCCATGACAAGACCATAAGGTTCATACGTAGCCGGTTTTCACTGACAGGTTCGGAGTGGCAGCATGTGTCGGAAGATGGAAAGGAAACTGCAGCTTTAATTGCACCAGAAGGTTTTTATTGTTTGGCATAGTGGTCAGCAGCAGCCTTTCAAAGCCAACTTCCGCAATGTTGCCCGTGATCAGTACAGATTGAACTGCAGAGCCGAGATTACTTGCGCCAAGAAGAAAAGAAGAAGAACAAGAATACCTAAAGTCATCCATCGTTTTTGTACAGACCGAGCTGTAGCAAGTAAGCAGCAGAAGGAGCACTGGCACCAGACCAGAAAACAGTCGCCAACAAAGCAGCGGTGGCATAGGAGAAGGAGAAGGAGGCGTGGAAAAGATATGGGAAGAAGCCAAAGAAGAACAACAAAAGCGGCAGACGACGACTTCTTACGAAGTGCGCGGTGCTAGATGAAGCGGCTTCACATATATAATCCCAAGGTACCTAAACCCCAAAAGTATGTAAAATGATAGCCCCAAGCCCAGAATAACAGCCATGAAGTCCATTATTTTACATACTTTTGGGGCGTCCAGGTAATTCAAGCATGAACAGCAGCAGCGTTCCTGTCACAGTCCTGCAAGTGTCCTAAATTCTGGGTCAAGTTGCGCCAGCGTGGTTCCCTATAGTACAGCTGGGCGGCTAAAGTAACATCGAACCTTACGGCTCGTCATCACCCCAAACACCGGGCATCCCATAATCATCGCATGAACTCCTTCGCGCCCACAATGGTACATGTACGTCAAGAAACACCAGACACTTTGAAACATGCACTCACTGGGTCTGAGTACTCAATGTTTATACTTAGGCTACCTATGGCTGTAGGCACCCATTTGGCCCTAGACTTGTACTGCAGCTGATACTGAAATTCCTGCATGATTGTACCTACTTTACACCATGGCCAGTTTGGAGTTCTAGTATGCTAAGGCCATGCAGGTTTTCCTGACAGAAAATCCTCAATGAAGACATACTCCCAAGCAATAACAATCCTCAGGATAAGGGCCCTCCCAGAAATGCCCCCCCTCGTTTGTGGTAACCCCTTAAGAGTATGTGTATATTTCTGTATGTAAATATATATATATAGATACATATACTGTCTAGATGTATCTTTATACACTTTCTTGAAGCCTTCTCAAAGGAGCCTATACTGTAAGGTCTAGATGCTTGGTACCTTTGGCTCAGCAGAGGTCCGGCGCTGCCTCGCTGTTCAGAAGGAACACCGACCTGCAGCGATGACCGTGCTGAAGATGCCCGCGGGCTTAGGGTTTAGGGTTATGGTTTGGGGCTTGAAATTTTGGATTCATGCTACAATCAGGATTTTCGGGTTCAGGGTTGTAATGAGGGTTACACAGATTTTGTCTCACGTGGTTTCTGTGTAGCTCAGGGGGATGGATGCGTCCAAACTATGTTTGAGAAGGCTATAGCAGGTTAGGCTTTATAACAGAAACCAGAAGCCAGGTTAAGACATGGGGAATTGTCATAGAAGAGGTAAACTGATACAGCGATGATGTGAGGCAACATGCATCCGTTTGGCGGTCAGTGTTTTATATTGTCTGGAGCTTGCATGGGTCCCTCTTGCGAAGCATGTTAGTGCTCCCAAATGATGTTTTTCAGAAAGCCAACGGCTTCAAATAGTCGGAAATTTACTGTTACAGCCGTGAGGCATTCCTTAAAGACGTACGGCCCCGGAGAAGCAAAAGGTTTTGGAGGTTAGGCTGCAGGCGCCCTATGCATGATTTGCAGTAGGCCTTGTAGAGCAATATGTGAAAAGCTTCAAATACGATTTCAATCCTCATTACAGGGACCCCAAGAAAGTATCCCTTGTTTTGGGAAAACCCCACATGTTCTGTACCCTTGATCGAGACAAAGCAGAATATACCCTTAAGTCTAAATATTGCTGGGACCCGAACATATCAATATGATTTAAGCAATGTTTCTTGAATGAGTTTCCTGAGCAGTGTAACCCCCCTCATACTGGAGAATCAAGTGAAGAATTCAAGGGAAAGTAAGGTTAGGCAGGGATGACTCTCCTCCCTGAAGCAACAAAAGCCCCACAGCCTCACCTCACAATAACTATTGGCAACATATGATAATATGCGAGTGGGAATACTTAGTATGCGGCGCGGTGGGAGCTCCTACTATAACGGGGAGAGGTTTTGCTAGTTGTAGAGCTGCTTCTGAAACCGAAACCGAAGTACGGAGTTTAGGGTTGGGTAACATGACGTCTGACGTTGATGCGTGAATTGCTCAGGCAAACTTGCGCTTAAGCAGGAGGGCTTGCAGAGGACATAATGAAGTATCCGTTTGCCCGCCTTGAATGTGTAATGCTACCAGGGTACTCAAGGTCAGCCCGTTTTTTGTGGCCAGGATCCCAGCAGCGCGGCGGTAGTTTCGTGGGGAATCTGAAATTCTACGCGTTAAGCTAGGTTCGGGGTGAAGTCAGGAAGCATTCGGCCACAGTTTGTTCATGGTTCGCGCGTCCTTGGTGGTGACTGAGGGCAATGTTGCTAGGTTTGGGTGTTGTAAGCAGCTGCCAGCGGATACTCCATGGATGCCTGACCGCAAACAAGCTATAAGGCATGCACCTGGACAGCTGGAAAGCCTGCAAAGCCCTAGCTTAAGTCTGTGGCACCAAAGCCCCTATAGCCTAGACTCCCAGACGCTAAGCCCCAAGCCCCTGACCTCTTCAAACTCTGAACCTAAACTTCTGCCCCGAAGCCTTAACCTCCAATCCCTTTTCCCCTTGAATTTCTCATTTTGTAAGCCTTGAATCTCATGTATTGAAATCCATGAGGCCTTGGTTCGCTTCGAATGCCCTGGATGCCCACGGGAAGCATGGAGGGGCTGCTGGGCAAAGACGTGCCAGGATGGGTTCAGGGGCAAGAAAGGACATAACAAGCAGATCACCAGGCAAGAGGTTGAGAATTTGACTGAGGCAGCGGGGGCAAGGGAGGCCGCCTTGGTAAGTAGGTTAGGCTCTGATTTTACAACAGAAAACCTCAAAGCCGTTCTAAGCAGGTAAGGACCACCCAAGTTATAGCCTGGTGGTATCCGGTGGACTATAGTTTCAAAGAACCATTAGTGTGGCTGGAACCGGTTCTTGTAATACATAAGGGTTGAGGGTTCTATAGCCCCTAAGCCCTATGTCCTAATATCACACTGGCTGTTCTTGAAGATTTGTTTATCCCCTATTCGATGTTTTGCCCTATGCCTACCATGTCGAGGCCCTTGACCAAAGATCTCAGTAACAAGGGTGCCTTTACTGCAGATTCATAGGTACTGATGACCCGGATACAAGCTTAGTTGCAGACTTACTTGGTTCATACCAGGGGACTTGGGCTTGTAGATTGCTTCTGCGCAGAATTGGAGGCAGGTGTATGCTTACTAAGCCTGCATTCCAAATTTAGTTCTCCATTTTCGGGATACAGTGGAAATTCCCTTTGAACCTCCAAGAAGGCCCTGAACCCTACGTCCAAAACCTGATTACAGGCACTGACAACTATGGGCTCTCAATTGCTGATTCTCGAAGTGAATAGCTTACATTTGGCAGTACTCTAGTCCCCAATAGAGTAAGATCAGATCCTCCTGTGGCAATAGCATGTCTGATTAAGCAAAAAACAATTCCCTCACAAGGTTTAACCACCAAGCAACACACTTTGGGTTCTGCACTCATTAACAGCAGGAGAATAGTTATAGTGTCACTAGATATATATATATATGTAGGTATATAGGCTTCATTTTGACTGCTATTGTAGACTGTGAATTAAATGAAGGCAAGACCCAACACACACTGCTCGAGCGGGGGTTTGAAGGTGGTTGTGCCTTTCAGCTTATGCGCTTTCATGTGCACCTTTGCGTAATTCGCAAAACTATGGGCCCCCTGTGGTTCTAGATTATGCGGCACCTAATACTTGGGGTACTAAACGGGACCTTAAATTGGGAACTACCCACTGGGCTTTGGGGTCTTGTTTTTTGAGCAGGCCATGCTTTATCGGCCTTAGCGTGCTTTTCGGCTTTTGAGGACTTGGGATTTTAGGTTGAAGGTTTTCGTGTGCTTTGGCGTGTACCTTAGCTCATGGGGTGATATTCTACCTTGGATGCCCGGTCATCGAACAGACAGTCCTTGATCTCTAGCTCCCAAAACTAAACCTAAAGCCTAGCCCAGTCAGGCGAACCAGACCCCGAAAGTCTCAAACCCAGATTCGGAGCGCCTTCGAAAAACATGCCAAATTTCTGAGTCGCTCCGGAAGCCTTGCACTGTCTTCACTTAGGCTTGCGATGATGACTGTCTGGGAGAGCCTTTGCAGAGCATGCAGCTCGGAAGCAGTAAGCTTGATCAGGAGCTCTTAGGTTAAGCCGAATAGCTCATGTAACCCGTATATGGCCCTTACATGCCTCCTATATAGCCAGGTGAAGATCCCAGAGTTAGGGGTTCAGCGTCTGTACACGTGGAGGTTCGCGTGTACTTGTTTGGGGGTTTCTCAAATCATCCCTGCAGGGAACCCTCCTACAGTCTTTTGTTGGACGGTGCCGTGACGTAGGGAGACGCAGTATACAGGTAGCGCATGATACTTGGAGGGTCAGGGATATCTGTACGCCTTTCAGCCATATGAGGTACTGTCAATGTCAGGGGTCATTAGCAGCGGACCATTAAGAGTGGACATAGGGGACCCTTTACGTTCAGTATAGTGTCTCACGGTGTCTAACGTCTCCCCTGTTCCGAACTCATGTCCAAAAAGTATATGGGATAATTTTGACGAAAATATTGACTGTAGCTAACATGGTAACCCCACCCACCTACTGCTGCGCAAAAAAACACCTAAGGCTATAACTTTCTGAGCCTTCCAGAACCTCATATGGTCGGTTGTGAGAAGTATGATCCCTTTTGTTGGTTTCCCCCCTAAGCCCTTAGCCTTAAAACGGTGACCCTAATTGTTTGGATTATAGTTTTTTGACAACCTTCGAGGTTGCCCCTACATGATCCTATATTTGGGTTATAGGGTTTGAGTTTTACGGTTTTTAGGGTTTTAGGAATGTAAGGTCTATTGTTTAGGAGTATAAGGTTTGAGGATTTAGGGTCTAGGGTTTAGGGTTTCAAGGTTGAAGGATCTGGGGTTTTGGATTTTAGGGTCTCCTCTTTAGCCCCTAAGCCCATGGCCCACGGTACCCAGGGCTTTCGAGCGCGCACAGACGGAGCCTGCGGTTGCTTGGTTGCGGGTTTAGGGTTAAGGGCCGGTCTGACTTCATCACCATGCCAGCTACTTTCAATCTCAGGGGTACCTTACCGCCATAATAGAGAATCAAACACAAAAAAACATGGAAAATGAAATGGACATGTGGTGTAGGGGTACCTTACCCCCATAATAGAGAATCAAAAATGGTAAATGAAATGGACATGTGGTTTACAAAAGAATTTCTAGTGATTATATATGAGATACTATCAGTTTTTTGCTTGTTAAGGTACCCTTCATAGTGGCATGGCAGTCCCCTTCGTAGTTTAGTCTAGTCTCTGATGTCGTCCCTGCCAAGAGGAGCCCATGTCCATTACATTATGTAGGAAATATTGATTGTAGCTAATGTAACCCCACGGTTAAGGGCTTACTTTATAGGGCTTCGGCTAAGGATTTAGCATTTCGGGTTGTATCGCTACTAGCATGATGTTTGCACTACTCTTGCTAGTATGGTGTTTAGCTACTACTACTACTACTACTACCACTACTACTACTACTACTACTACTTATTTTTGTTGTGATATTAATTTTCCATTGTTCTTCTCATCATTACTGCTGTCATCAAGTTTAGTGGCTTAAGTGGTTTGAGGGGCTTCGGCGGGTGTACGCGGTTGAGGGTCCAAGCGGCGTGGCATGTGGGGCGGTTGAGGCTTGAAGGGATTAGGGTACGTAGGATCACGCCCTTAATCCTGCTTTACACTTTACACCCATGAACCTTCAATCCAAGTACTTTCCGCAAAGTAACCCGGAACCCAGAAGTGGCTCTACACGTAGTGTTGTCCATGGAAAGAGTTCCAAGTGGTGCTTCATGTTAGTCTAGGGAGGTAGGGGGCTCAGCGCTTCCTGTGGGTACTCCCTGTGCATTCCCCAAGAAATTGGGTTTTTCTGAAGTAAGAGCTGTTCTTCTTTAGCGCTTTGAAAACATGCCATTTTCGAAAGGATAGCTCAACAATAAGATCCGTGCGACCACCAACCAGCAAAGAGTGCGGACACACCCTGTGTTGGCTTCAGGAAGATCTGTTGTTCCTGCCTAATTATGGGGCATCAGATGCCTAGTTGGTCTTTTGCCCGAGAAAGCTGACTGACCGCAACAAGTGCAATGGCGTCTAAAGCTTTTTGTGCGGCAAAGTTTGCCAACAAGAGCAAGCGTTGGGTTCATACCTGTAGAAAAAGCCTATATCTCATATGGTTCAAGCTTCACTCAGCTGCAATCACCGCATGTGGCTCGGTAATTGCCTTACCTTCCGGTCCCCAAGCCCCAAATCCTGAACTCTACTCTACTCTGCGTTGGCGTTATTGTTGGGACTTAGACATGTACCCCCCCCCAAATGCCAACCCTCCCCCCCAACAAATTTAGAACCCTATTAGGCCTTATTAAGCTTCATACAGGCCTTATTAGATCCTTAAACCCTGGGGGGTAGCATTTGGGGGGGTCGTATTGTAACTCCGAATATTGAGTGTACCAGTGTACTTCAGCTTCAGGATGCTGGCAGCACAGGGGTGCCACCCAAGACTTACCGAGGTTGTGTTAGTGCTGTGTTGTATCTAGGTCTGGTGTACATGGTCTACCTATTGCAACCTTTTAGGACTCCACCGCCGCTCCGGCAACTAGTTCCTCCTGTTCCAACTTATGGATAAAAAAACTTGGAAGCCCTTATCCGTTCCAATAGCTTCCACCAGTTGTGCCCTGACCCTGGAATTATTCCTATTCGTCTTATTATGATTATTGTTATTACTCCTAGTACTTTTCCTATTACTACTATTCTTCAGCCAAGGACCTTTGCGGGCATCCTGAATCCGCGCTCAGCGCACCTTTGAGCCCACGATGAGGTGTCATCAACGAGGGTCCTCTGGAATCCGAGTCTACCAAAAGGTCTAAGACTCAGGCATTTGGCTATATCAGCTGGAATATTTCGAAGTCCTGCATAATGTATTTTGGCTGAAGCTCAAGCCTCATGCGTCTTTTTTCGGTGCCAAGTGTGATGTTACATCTGCAAGTATCCAACGACTCTTCAAAAGCCTGCAGGCGGGTCCTTTAAGAGGCAGCAATGACACCAACGATCAAAGAGTGCTTGAACGACAACATTTTTGTTGTCTGAGGTTCTTGCACCAGCGTCAGGCCATTCCTGTCTTGCTATGCAAATATTCACAATACAGACGTAAAGATCGCATCCCGGATTGCTAGTAGGAATATACATACGGACACATATGAATTTGACACGCACACACAAAAAATCTACTCACATGCGCACATTCATGTATATGATGCAAGTATGTTTGTGCGCGCATCTGTACATGTATGTATCAATGTATGTTTGTATGTTTGTATGTATTCCACTATGTGTCACAACCTTCGCAAGTGAACAGAAGGCACGCTGCAAGTGATGGACATTTCAAATTTTCAGGAGGATGCCTGAGGCACTGTTCGCAAATCATGGTAGCTGGCGTGGGCAAGGTATTTGAGTACTAACCAGGATGGGCCATTAGACCCTGAATGTCCTCATTAGGACATTAAACTTGACAGGAGTAGATTCATAGGCCTATTACTAAGGGGATTTTGGTAACCCCAACCCCCAAATTAGGACCCTATGACTATCATATGATGGTTATAGGGTCCTAATTTTGGGGGTTAGGGTTACCAAAATCCCCTTATTACTCATAAAGTTCAGCAGCTCATCCTCCAACATACTCGAGGTTGGCAGGGAATATGGAGATAAATTCTCTTAAACTTCTAAACCCTACATCCCTCCGTAACATAGTCCCGTATTACCTACCAAATTTCCGTAAAGGATGTGCTGCGGGAAAAAGATCACCTTGAGATGCAGATGTGGGGCTTTAGTTAATCTAGTCCTGAAGGGTTTAGGGCCTAGGGTTTAGGGGTTTGTGGGCGTAGGGTCTAAGGAAACATGAAGTGAACGTTTATGGTTCAGGGTTAAGGGGTCTGGGGTTTAGGGAAACATGAAGTGGACATGTCAGAATTTTGGAGACCAGGAGAGGTTAGTTGTGCTTTCGGAACATCCTATGTATTGTCCCTTTGGGTATTATACAGACATCCCTAAATCCTAAACCCTAAAACCCTGCAACTCTACATAACCCTAAAACCCTGGAACTCTCAAAATCCTAAACCCTCAAACCCCAAACCCACCCAGGGAGGTTAGTTTCGATCTGCTACACTGGTTTTCCAGCAGGTAAGAAGGGCATCCGGAGCACCACATCTAATGTAGTGGCCCATAGTCCCCCTTAAGTAGATAGAATAGGGATTTGGGTACATGATAACAAGATCCCCGTAAACCCCATATTCTATTTACTGAAGGGGGACTAGAGGTAATTACCAAGATGATGGTCAGCTTATGGGGTTTAAGGGTTTAAGGTTCAGGGCCAGCATTATGGTTCGTTTAAAGAGTGTTATAGGGGTATGTTTAGGGTTTAGGATTCAAGGGAATACCAGAATCATGGACATGAAGGTTCTTAGGTTCCTTTCGTCGTTATTGCGTAAATACTGGAAAATCTGCCCCACAGCACACTTTTCAGCATTGTCTGAGAGCTTAAGTCTTCTTTGTACATGCATTCCTCAGGTGTGCAAGGAGGTAGAAGGTAACCAGCTGGTGAGGCTTCCTTGATGGAGCGTGAAGTAGTTCCGCGAGTATGGGGGAGTCAACCCATCAATCCATATCTAAATCCAGTGCGCATACAATTGTTCGTTGTCTTCCCATGCGATCTTCCATGATTCGTGTTTATTTAGGGGTTTAACTGAATACCTTACGCTGTGCAAGCGCCGGAATCCTAGCGAAAACGGCACTGCAGCGCCAGCGCGCCGAGCCGAACTTGTACGAGGTAGGGTTTTACAGGGTTCTGCAAGAACATATTGCGAGTGTATATATCGGATTTCTGAGACCGCAAACAAAAGCACATGGGTCATGGGGCTTCCAAAACATGAGTGGTCCTATCATGATGGATATCATATATTCTAGGGTTTCTGGGCATCTAAGGGACCCCTATGTTTGGAAACCATGATGAAAGCCTCATTATTTGGTGTGTGAGGTTTATAGCATGTTAACATATTGTTGGCTTATGAAAGGGGTCCTGGCGTTTGAAAACCCCAACGAAAACCCCCCAACAAAACTCAAAGGAGGGGGTCAGGACTATAGTGACTGTAGTATATAGCCCTAAGGGTCCAAGTATCCAATAATCATATACTTACCCAAAATCTGTACCATAATTACTACTACCCAATATCCCAAGTACCTAACTATTGGGTACATGGACCCTTAGGGTAGTATTTTCATATATGCAACGTGGAGCCGAATCCTTGGAAATCCCTCATTTGAGTGTGAGGGTTGCTGTGTGGTAACATATATGGGGGTATTGAAGGGGGTGGGCATTTTCATATTCTAGTCAACCAGGTGGGTTGTTTGCAAAATTATGGGCACCTTTGGTTATAGATTTTTCCGGTACTTAATATTTCGGGGTACCAAAAAAGGCTAATTTTGTGAACTACCCATATCATGATGTGAGCCTTGCATGACGTGAGCCACCCTGCAGTCGGTAAGCTTTGCGGTTTAGGATTTAGGGTTTGGGGGCTAGGGTTGAGTCAATTGAGGGCCCTTTGGTTGAACGTTTACAGTAGTTGACACGGTTGAGGATGCAAATCCTGCCTTGAACATCCTGACTATACCCTATGCCCTAAACCCTGTATGGCAGGCATCTCCATGCTTTCGTTCCCTACATGACCTCTAGACAAAGGGCCCAAGTGGGTATTTGTGGTAGACTGTCACGCCCCAAATTGCCCTGAACCCTCCTAAATAATAGTTTCCATTTTATTTCCATTATCCCCATACAACCCCAATACAACCCTAATATTACCCCAATCGGTGCTTATATCCCTAATGCCTAAGCTACCCCCGATTGACCGACTTTCAGCTGGGGTTGGCTGATACGACGCATAAGGGGCTTTGGAAAGATAAGGGCCCACTACATCGGGGAGTCGCTGTGCTCAGGATTCGTATATTTGGGGGAGAGAAGGGGGACCCTCCTTTCGAGAATTTCAGCAGAATTCCAGCTGAACACCCCAAACCCAAAACCAGAAATCCCTAAATCCCCCAAACCATAAACCCGTAGCAGAAGGCTCAGCGCCTGGCATCTTCTTGTAGCTCGATCACTCGATCATGCTTTCCTCTGGCTTGGCCTCCTTTGAACCTATGGGTGTCCTGAACACGGATTTAGGGTTTCGAGTTTAGGGTTTAGGGTTTAGGCCTTGAAGATTACTTTAGAGGGGATGGTCTGGATTCGGTTAGGGGCCTCAACCCAAAACACGTTAAAGCGAGTCCTGAAACAAGAGGCCTAAACTCTTCCAGCGACGGCAGAAACACATTAAAGAGAGTCTCTTGGCAATAATGAACGCAACCCTAAACTCTAAACCCTAAACCATTTCGTCATCTGGCGATGCCTTCAAGCTTGTCCCAGAACCGAACATCTGCATGGCTGCTGCTGTGTTCAAAGGGCAGAAGCAACGCACAAGTCTGTAGTTCCCCAAACTAGGGTTTAGGGTTTCAGGATCCTTTTTTGGTGCGCCCAAATATTAGGTGCCATAATATAATCCACAACCGAAAGGGAACCAATTAGGGACTTCCGCTCACAGAGCCAGACGAAGCCGGACACAGCCAAATGAAAGACATCTGCTCAACTGAGCCGTCATTGCTATTTGATTGCCTGAGGAACAGAAGGGTTCCATGGCCACGTCTGTTTACCACCCTATGTAAGATAAACCTAATCATATAAGGATCCTCCAAAAATACTTCTGTCAAAATCCTGTATGCTGGGGTCAAAGAAGATTGTAAGGCTTACGCCCCGCAGTACAACCCCGGACGAGGTAGTCATCCCCAATACCCTAAACCCTAAAACCTAAAACGTAAACTCAAACCTATGAAGCAGCGAATGTTTTTTTCATAATCTGCCCTGGCACCCTCCCAAAATGAATTTCAGCTGCTTATTCTGGGGATATAATGTGCAGAAATGATAGCCTTCAACACTAACCCTAAAGCTTAAACAAAGCTTTATTGAGGACGCCTATTTTGTTTTTTTGGGTGCCCTTTTGTAAGGGGGAGGGCGTCCCCATATGCTAGCCAGAATGCCACCTTAATGGGTCCTTGAAAGCCAATGCTTTGTTGAATGCATACGTCCTGGAGATCTCGCTAGGATCAATCCAGTCCGCAATGAAAGGAGACCACTGGCCAAGAGAGCAACGCATCCCCTGCAATCTCAACTTTGCAGGGGATAACTCCAGTCAGCCATTTATCACACTCAGTGAGCGCAGCAAGCACTCGATGACTTCTTTCGGAATGCATGACCAGCGATGTCAACTCAATTGACAGATTGGGCATATGCCAAGCCTATCATTAAGCACTTCCTAAGCACTTCCATTCATAATTGATTTGATGGTTTTGCGCCGACAAGCAACCAGTTCTGTGGATTCAGGTGTCCTGCTTGTTTTATGTAGGGAATGGAGGAATGGATGAACAATTGAAACTAGTATAATGTCGCGGATTAGCTATATCCCTCTCTGGAGATCCATTCATTCATTTCCTTGGTAACAACCAGCAACCCTAAACCCTAACACCCTAAACCCTAAGCAAGTTGTAGCTGAACTGCCCAGCTCTGGGCTCCCTAGACTCCACACCCCCTGGTGGCACTACCCTCCGCCAAGCAAACATGGAAGCCCACCTTTAGTTTAGGGTTTAGGGTTTAGGATTTATTCGTGGATGTCCGAAATGCGGGGTCCCTCTTCATGGTAGTCCATTTTCATATAAGCATAGGCCCCCTTTTCAAAAGGAGTACGCCCCTTTTGGCTTTCCATATTCGTTTGCGGGAGGCTAAGTTGAGGAGCTGCTGTCAGTTGTATTTGACTGATGTAAAAAACAACTTCTGAGGCGGAACCATCATGTGGACAGAGTTAACTTGTACAACTCTCACCTCATGCATAATGTCCCTGAGTATGAAGGATCCGGGGCCCCCGCTCATGAGATAGGTGGGGAATGTAATGAGCTGTTGTCTCGGCTTCAGTAATGAATTACGCAAATTCCGGAGAATGCTGCTGCTCCTGGAAACCTGTTCTGTGACCCTTGATGACCCTTGCATTGGATTCTCCCGATGGCCGCCCCTGGAAGGTTGAGTTTGGATTTCAGTAGCGCTCATGCTGGAAGAAGACGTAGCAACCGTCCTGCCAGGTAGCTGGTCACGTGTAAGTGCACACGCGCCGGCATGAGAAAAAAATTCAAGAACAATTTCTTGGCATTGTCGTTTTAATGTAGATACAGATGAACGAGGTAAAGGGTTCCTGAACGTTGCGTCGGATGCAACTACACTGCAATGACATGTTGTGGGTGTTCCTCACAGCTAAGTGACAGTGAGGAATACGCGTACTGTTTCGCTACGGCTGGCGTCAAGACGCACTTTCCAGGGTGGGCTACAGCTGCTTGGGCTTGGGTAATGAGCAATTGCTGTGCCGCCACCGCAACTGCAGGAATTGCGAGTGAGCCGCGCATCGCGGATCATCACGGTCCCTATGTCTTACTTGTACAGGAAACACGTACAAGCAATCTTCGGTACAGATCCTGGATCTGACGGGTATCTTGCAAATCATTGGTCTTGCTTTAGGGGCTACGATGAAGAACGGCATTGTCTCAGTCCTACCGTATCCTAAGTAATTAATGAACAAAAGCTGGCGGAACCTGAAGATGTGAAGCGAAAGCTGCTACAAATCCTTGCCTCCCCTGCAGCATCAGTAGTGCGTTACCCTAAGGGTCCAAGTATCCAATAATCATATACTTACCCAAAATCTGTACCATAATTATCCATAATTACTATTACCAATATCCCAAGTACCTAACTATTGGGTACATGGACCCTTAGGGTTAGGCACAGGTTGGAATCATGCAGACTTAGTGTGGGTGTATGGGCTGGGGTACGAGGGATCTCCCTAACGGCCCAAGTACCTAAGAATCATATACTTACCGAAGCCTGTACATCAGTAGTATTGCCGAAATCCCAGGTACCTAATTAGGTTTAGGCTTTGGGGTTTAGGGTTAGGGTTTGGGGTTTAGGTCTTAGGAATTAACGTTTAAACACCCCCACCTCCCCAATTTTAGATACTAGCGCTATACTTGTCTAAACTTCACAGCCGGGAGATCGCGTAGAGAGACTTGGCCTTACTGTTGAGCGTTTGCCTATTTCAATGGTTCATCTGTGCTTGCAGAAAGTAACCCTAGGCACTGACTTAGTTAATTATTAGGATTGAAGGAATCTGTCAGGGGCTTCTTAAACTCGATTACTTAGGAGGACCCCCCACCCTGTAATAGTGGTATACCAGGAATATAAGAGGACCCTAATAAAATCCCTATTATCCCCTATAGTCACTATTACTGGGTGGGGGGTCCACCTAATCGATTACCTGCTTTAGATCGAAGTCCAAGGCTCGCTTCCTGCCACGGTTGGTTGCTACCTGCAAGTGGTGTGGCCAGCGACAAAGCCGAACCGCGCATGCTTGAACCTGGCACTGTATGTAAACACATAAAGATCTTGGCATAAGTGTGCAGGTTGAGGTTCTGATAGCATCAAAAGCTAACACTTGAACCCGAAGCAACGAGTGCCTGCATCAGCAGCGGCAGGCGCGCGGCTACGCCGTGACTACAGGAAGCATAAAAGAAGTCGTTGTTGGCTGAAGGACGCCTCTGTCGCTTGGGCCAGGCCCCCTCTTCGAATTAGCCCTGAAGGACCAATGCATGGGTACTTCTCACTTCCGCTGCTCAAGAAATTCTCCGAGTCACATGGCCCATACCAAAAGCGGAGCCGTGATGTTGAGAAGTGCCCACAAGGATCTTTCGGGGACAGCTTTGACATAGTGCTGATGCGGGGGACAACTGTCCTCGATTCTCCTTGCCTGGGTCAGTATTGGGGCAAGCCGTACACAGTATTTTCAGAAGTACGTTGCTACCATAAAGAGGTATATATATATATATACCTATAGATATTTATATATATGTAATATATGTATCATAGTCAGCGGCCCTCCAGCACAGACCCACGATCAGATCGTGAAAGCTGAGCCTCCTGCAAGGTAGTAGATTCCGAGAACAAACCCTTTGTGAATGTGCATGTGTCTTAGGACTATGGTCCTTTTTTTCCCCGCATAGCCCCGCTCCCCCCGAGAATTCCACATTTCAGCAGTTCGACCACTTTGCAGTGGAGGAGTGCTGTGGGACAGGCACATCAGCACGTTGTTTCAGATGCTGCTCTGGTTAGATTTTTGAGTTAAGATCCTGAAGCCCCTAAACCCTAAACTCTCCATGATCATTAGGGAGGAGACTCGCGCTTTTCGATCTGAAAACATGTACCGGAGTAGGGCAGCAGGTCCACAGTGCTGTGTACTGCAGTGTCTGGTACCTGCTTAACCCTCCCTCCACTCGATGCGAGCTGGGATACCCAGCGCACGCACACGCTCAAGCTTTTTAAGCTGCAGGCTTTTGAAAACAAAGAAGGGCAAGGATTGAGAGCTTCTGCAGTTTGTCGTGGGTGGCTGCAGAGCCCCCACAGCATGAGGCCCCCCCAACAACTCTCATTATGTGTTTGCTGTCAAGTTCTGATGTGGCGGTATTCGAAGTTTTTTGCTGTAGCTTAATATTGTTTTCTGTTGCTTGCTTTGCTTCCTCTTCTTATTATTTGCCCTTATTTGCCTTTCCTAGCTGTTACCGTCTTCATTGCACTTCCCCGCCCTCACTTGCTACTGTTTGCTGTTAGTTTATTGGGGGCCTCTTAGGACAACTTGGAATCAGGGCTTGGCTGCAGGGTGTGATTATCTATCACCTCTATCGTGCTTGCATAGGCAGGCTTTGAGATTGCATGAGGCTTGTACAAGTGACTCTTCACGTAAGAAACACCATCTTGTTGATATTCGTGCTGCGCAGCTGACGCATGTCCCGGGCACTATATAGACATGCGAAGCTTGCATTTGACCTTCGAAGCTGATTTGACGTTGGAAGGAGATCCCTCTATGTTGGTTATATCCTACAGTGTCCCAAGGCTTCCTAAACTTCCCCAGCGCAATAGATTTGGCGGACGCCAATGCTACACTTCGTCCCCCCTTAAACATTGTTCACTATTGCGGGGCGGGCGCTGGCGCGGGGTTGGGGGTTGGGGGGGGGGGGGGTATGTTTATTGAGCGATGTAGATTGGGGCCCCTCTAACCCTACAAAAAATTCAGAAATCCTTCTCTATTTCTTCTCTAGGCCAGCAGAGCGAATGGGATCATCATACATATGTATATATATATATATGCATATGTATGTACATTTGTATACGTATTTATAAAGATGTATATATATATACACATGTACACATATAATATTACAAGGTAACCAAATAGAGGCCGCGGTCTTTCAGAGCGCTTGCAGAAGCATATGATACAACCGAAATCTTACAGCAATACGCCTTGCAATACCTGTGCTGGTGTTGTAAGATCTATCCTCCAAAGACCTGTCCTGAGTCTTTAGACACCTACAGTATCACGCTACGATGGTCATCCATACTTAATTTAATGGATGAGTTTGAAGGATCGGAAGACCAGTACTGCCGTCCTCAGAACCTCTGCGTTCCTTATACTCCAGGAGAACCATAGCCATGAGTCAGGCCTGCTCTGTAGAAGAATGGCAGTGGAGACCAATGCTGTGCACAGTGCATAGTTATCTGGTATGTCTTGCTTGGACTTGGAGGGCCATAACTTTCCCGTAATCTTTCCCAAGACATGCAGGTCCTAAATGAGTACGTTTAGCAGTCAGCAAAGTCAAGGTAATTTGTGCCTATCAGGCTATTCTTCCGTGAAAGGAGAATTTGTGAATTTGTACATAGTCCTTGCAGCAGGGATTGTTTTCAAGTCCTGTTGTTCGGAAGGAAGCAAGCTTCATACCCTGAACAGGGAGGTACTATTGGCTTGACATACGGTTGATCAGGGTTTAGGGTTTAGGGTTTATAAACTTCTGGCAGGCAACCTAATTCCTTATTCCGTGCTCGGAAGCCACACCCTAAACTAAGATCGCTTTGTATAAGTACCAGCAGAAGCCTTCATCATACAACGCTGAAAAAAAGGGGACCGCGCAAGGTATACCCAAAAGCGTGGGTTCCCCCAAGATCGGCAGAAACATATGACCGTTTTCCATGTCTTTGCTTTCTTTTTTCTTCTGCGGGCCTGATCGGTTATCGGTAGTCCCGCTTCTCCATCAGCGTTAACCATTTATTTAGGCTCCTACATCCTTTAAAGGTCATAGCTCCCACAGTTTCCACTTGATTTTACCACTTGTCCACGTCATTCGCCACAATTATTGAAAAACATGTAGGTCCTAAGCCCTTATGACATCATAGTTTCCATGCCCTTTTCCATGCTTTTGTAACCAAAGCCCAGGGATGTTTACCCTAAACCCTAAACCGTAGACCCCAAACCCACAGCAGGAGTCCGGGACGGAGAGATCACCAATCTTGGACTTCTCAAATCTCGTAGATCCGACTGTCACACGGCTGAGCTCTGCCAGGGTTTAGGGTTTGCTGGGTTTAGGGTTTAGGGTAAGAGCCTAAATTATTGTCCATAAGGCAGCAAAAATGGAAAGTACAGTATGAGTCACGGTGATGATCAGTGTTTAGAGCATCATGGAGTATCTCTTGGCTTGCTAATCATCTGATTTTCTTGGAAACTTCTTCGGTAAGTTTCCCTTAGTTTTCAGTGCCAGAGGGTTAAGGAATCTGAGGTAAACGGCAGCCTTGTGTTGCACATCGTGGTAGACATGGGTTAAGATTCAAGGGCATGGGTGGTTAGGGGTGCAGGCAGATGTGTATAGCATCTAGGGATCTAGCTTTTCCCGGACAATCAATGTTGGGAAAGCTGTGTTTAAGCCCGGGCGTTGACGAGGAGGTTTCATAACGGGACGGCATTTTGAGGTCTGCTTTAGTGCGCCGCTACTCCTGTTGCATTTGTTCAGCAGCGTTTTGTGTTGAAGGTTGTGAGAAAGGTAGAGCACGTAGCCTGGGCCGGGTATCTACCGCAGACCGCCTGGGAATACCCTACATCACCCTAGGGATCCATGTACACAAATAATGCCTACACTGGGCCCTAAAGTCTGTAAATATTACCTACATTGGGCTATTTGGATCCCTAGGGTCAGGCAATGATGCCTCCGTGGTTAAGGAACGAGTCCTAACGAATGGCCTGCTCAGTTTCGGTTTGAAAGGTTGCTGGAAAGTGAAGACATAGCCCTAAGGGTCCATGTGCCCCATAGTTAGGTACTTGGGATATTGGTAATAGTAATTATGGATAATTATGGTACAGATTTTGGGTAAGTATATGATTATTGGATACTTGGACCCTTAGGATAGTGCACATGCCCGCAGCGTGTTGTGCTTGAGGTCAAGTGGTGTCCACACCAGAGCTCATTCCCCAAGCGCGCACGCACCCATGTTAGACGTCACTACACGTGAAAGGGGTCTTTAGCCTATGAAGACATCTGAAAGCCCTGGGGTTCTTCCCAACATTCTTGCCTGCCTGGGTGAGTGTCAGTACCATCTGTTGGACCTCAGGCTTCAGGTTTGAAACTTGCGGGTTGCCTAACAGAAGAGGTGGCTAAACCCTGACCGTTTCATTCCGGATGTCTAGTGTTCGGTTGTTGGAGGAAGTTCCCTTCTGTTTGAGTTTGAGCTACCTTTTGAGCTGGACCGGACTGAGCACCCCAGACAGAGAGAGAGAGAGAGGGTTGGTGACACAGACACCTTCTGGATTAGCAGCCTGATGAGCTACAGACAGCAGTATCATTGCCAAGTAAGTGTTCAGAGACGGTGTCACTGGCTTTGGTAGTCAGGATGGAAACCTGTATGAGCCCCAAAGCGTATCCGGCATGCAAGTGGGAAAACCGCAAACCCAAAGCCTGAGGTGATTCAGATCGTGCCACAAACGCGCCTCGAGCCTCGGCTTGCAGCTTGAAGTTTCCAATTGCAAATACGGTCATGTAGTTGTGCATGAGTTTTTCGGGCGGTCATGAATCAGATTTGTGTTTCGGAGCTGATTAAAGTCTTTGGGGATAGCATGGTTTAGTCCGATTCTTCCTTTGTATCGGGCTGCCGGCTTTTGTTGACGTACTCTTCTGTGTGACCGTCTTC
The DNA here is from genome assembly GCA_905231905.1 of Symbiodinium pilosum. Classification (NCBI taxonomy): domain Eukaryota; class Dinophyceae; order Suessiales; family Symbiodiniaceae; genus Symbiodinium; species Symbiodinium pilosum. Next base: position 70,904 of record CAJNIZ010048037.1, on the reverse strand, counting down.
ATTCATGCGGCAACAAGGAAGAGACAGGGGTCCCAACTACATGGGGGCTGTCGCTTTCAAGGAAGAATGTCCTCTATTCGAACCTTTCCCTGTGCTGTACTTATCCGCGCCTTTGTATATCCAAGACGCAACCCTAAACCCGCAACAGCGTAGGGCTTGATACAAGACAGACAAGACAACAGCATCGGGAAATGGATCCTTTTCCATGTGTGTGTGTGCGCGTGTCAGATCGGCTATAGGTGCCACTACACGTAGATCAAGTAGGGCACGAGGCAGAAAAGGTAAATGAGGCAACATATTGGAGACACCAACCTACGCAGAACATGCATGTAAGACGTAAAATATGTCACAACATGCAGCCAATGCTCATCACATGGTACAAGCTTGACCCTTTGTGGAAGTCATTCAGCTGAGGATTTTTGATAAATTCTCGGGTGACAAGCTGCGCGCGTCAACTGCTCGAACACCAACGATGTATAATCCCAATATAACCCCACTATACCAGTATAGTGTTTCCATTTTGTTTTTTCTTTATCTCGGAATTATCCCTGTATAATCCCTTTTATACATCGAAACCATGTTGAAGGCAAAAGGGAGCTAGAACTCGTCTGGGGTTTGGTGCTGGCCCGCAAGCGCAGATCAGCGGGTCATAAGCCAGCTGATATAGTCCCCCGTAAGTAGATAGAACATGGCTTATGGTATATTATGGTAAGATCCCCATATACCCCAGATTCTGTCTACTTAAGGGGGACAAAATCTTAAGGCACGTAAACTGCTAGCCCTACTCCGGGGAAACCTATAATGTGGACAAGCGACGGGTTGGAGGCCCAAGATAACAACAGCTACTCCACAGCAATAGGTTCCTGCGACAACAACTTGTCGGCCCTGCCTACAACCCGTACATAATCATAAGGGTCTAGAGTTTGGGGCCATCAGAATCAGAAAAAAATCCAATCCCCTCAAAAGCGCCAATCTAGATGTTCCAAGCCGCGCGTAGAAAGCGTCAGAGCGATGCGAGCCTATGGCGTTGAAAGATTTTCAGGAATGGGTTGTGCCCTATGTTGTCCAACATATATATATATGTATATATATCCACCCTCTCTGGCCCCACAAGGGGGCTGAGACAACTTGCGTCTGAATCCAAGGAACAGGTACACCAGATCTTCCTTGAGCTCCTTTTCTGAAGTAACTTTTGTTGTTCCTGCACTTCCCAGAGGGTCCAAGTACCCAATGATTACGTACCTGGGTTTTGGGTAACAGTGATTTTAGTGCAGGTTTTGGGTAAGTATATCGTTATTGGGTACTTGGACCCTTAGGGCTTGTGTTTTTCCCATGCCTTATTAAGAATTAGGGTTTAGGCTGAGAAAGACTGTGAGAAAGCCAGCGATAACGGGGTTGCGCGATTAGAAAATGGAAAGCGCCCTGCCAGCTATCGCGCGAAATGCTTATGATTACGACCAGATGTTTTGCAATCAAACTTACCAGGAAGTTCGCGGGTAGTCACTCTGTGCCTTCAGTGGGGGCGTGCCTGCTGACAAGTACTAACAGCCCACCAGGTAGTCACTCTGTGCTGTGAACTAGGATGCGTGCAGTTGTTTGTATCAGGGCAATTATAAAGCTGCCCTGAGGGTCCATCACGCAGTTGTCATATGCGTTGGAGTGAACCTAACTAAAAAAATCGTTATTTAGCTTTTAGGATGTATATGATACTTGTATACGTTGGACCCCTAGGGCCCTAAACCCTAAGCCAAAAGCTTGATATAAACCCTATACCCTAAACTCTCGATTGTAGCTTCTGGTTGCTGCTGGCTTCTGGTTCTGTACAACCCTAAACCCTAAACCCTAGCAGTGGAGGCCCGCCGTAGTTGTTCCTCGACTATTCCGGAGTCGAACCTTGCCATGCTGCCTTAGGGTTTAGGGTTTAGGGTTTAGGCAGCCATGCAAGTGCCAAAACTCTCAAGCCCATATGGGGGTTTTCCAGAATTAGGGGTACCCTTTGGGGGGTCCCCATAATAAGGACTATAGTATTTTGGCATCTATATTGGGGTCCCCTTAGTCTGGGAAACTACCATATAAACTTACCATCACTTAGGGTACCCTACTTTCCTTGATTTTACATTTGTAACAGTTTAAGCTCAAGATGACCACCCCGCCAAACCCCAAGCAATGAAAAAAAACTCCACGTTCTAATTAACGATTTTCCCGACCTGCTCGTCTAAAGGCTTGGCCTAAAGCTGGTGTTGCTCGGCTTGCGAAGCGCATGTCTTGTTTTTTTTAGGGCCTGGGGTCAGGGGTCAGCGTTTAGAGTTCAGGGTTTATCTGATTTGGTAGTTTCCCTACATAAGGGGGACCCCAAAATTAACCCCCAAATACTATAATCCTCATTATAGGGACCCCCAAAAGGTATCCCTAATTTTGGGAAACCACTATTTGTTTCTCAAATTGCGGCTTGGGGCTAAGGTCTAGGGTGTCAGCTTCAAGGTTAGGTTCATAGGGCTCGGGCCGTCCCAGATCGCCAAATCCCATCATACCCTCAACAAGTAAGGGGTTCTAAGTTCGGGTCCACAAGTGAAGTTGTTCTAAGTGATATGCAGCTAAATTTGGTAAAAACTCAAAAGTTGTCTGGGGGCCACCTTGGAGGGAGTGGAAGGGCAAGGTTCTCTCTCAGTGTTTGAGCTCTAGCAGGACCCTCCTTGCACCCTTACGTAGGGTCTATGGTCCCTGACAGTGGGTAATCCTTTCCCCTAATATGACAGGGCTCCCTCCTAATGCATGCAGTATATGCATATACTCCGAACCGAACCGTATCCAATATTCGGCGGGGTATGTATTGTACGACGCGAGCAGAAGGGGGTGAGTATATAGTAGGGTCCCACTGAAATCGCATGAAATTCGATTGTAACTTGATGAAATCAGCGAAAAAGCCGATTGAATCGAATCAAAATTATCATAAAATCACAAGAGAACCTACAAAACCAACATGCAAGCCATTGAAATCTAATGAAAGGTTAAAATTAATTCGAGAGCGTACCCAAGCCCATGAAAGTAAATGTAAAATCCAAATAGAATCTTATGGCAATCTAATTATCGGTTAAAACCAAAAATCCCAATAATCGAGCAGAACGAATTCAATTTTACTTCAAAACTACTGACAAACTATTTAACGATTTAAAATCGCAATAAGCCCAATGAAAATCGCAACCGATATCCATTTCTTTCACTATAAGCACCGGTCAAAACAATCACAATCTAGGAAATCAAGGAGATCCCTAATCCCTAAGAGTCGTGCGGCTAGCACTCCCCCAATTCAAAGGATCCGAGCAGTAATCAACTTCAGCCCTGGCACTTTCAACAGTAATCTTGGGACAGATTCAGAACTTTGCATTCTGGAAGAACCCGTATTTTTTTTATATAGGGAGGGTTGAATATTTGGGGGGAAGGGATTATAGAGGGTTGATGGAGGGTCTAGGTATTGACATTGATCATTCCCTTCCTATGGTTTCATTACGAGATCTGTGAAGAAGTTCGCTCTATTCCATCCCCATGAGTAATCCAAACCCAACATTGCTATGTTTCTGCCCGAAGGTACCCAGAGATACCGGGAGGTTCATGGGTAGTTAGAACTCGCCCGAAGGTACCTAGAGATACTTGGAGGTTCATTGGGGGTAGTTAGAACTCAAGTGGGGCAACGATATTCCGAACAAAATGTTGCTTGCTGTATGGAACCTACCCTATCCAGATCCTAAGCTTAACTCCCTATGGCCTAAATCTTCCCACGAACCTTTGAGTACTGCGTGCCCGGCCCTTCATATCTGGAACCGGAACCCGGAACCAGCGCCTGAGAGCCTAGTAACGAAGGCCTGGGTCCAACATCTTGAGGGTTATACAGGTGGACCCCCCCACCCTGTAATAATGGTTTAGGGTTTAGGGTTTGTGATAGGAACATAACAGGACCCACCATCCCTTATAAGTCACTGTTACTTGGTGGGGGGGGCCTCCACCTAAGTTGTACTTGTAGTAGGGACTAAATCCCCTAAACCCTAAACCCTTATACGAGTGGACTGTGCGGGGATCCTGATCCCACTCGTAGGCAGCTTTGAGGAGATTCATGTCATGCCGCTGCAATATTAGGATCCTTTAGTAGGATTGGGGTTTGAGGTAGAGGGCTAGGATTTTTGGCTTAAGGTCAAAGGCTAGGGTTCAGGGTTTACGGGTTTTGGGTCTAGGGCTGACTGTAGCCGATCCTCCAGACCGTATTCCCAAAACTTCATGATTTTTTATGGCAGTAGCGAAAGCGTCATACCCACTTTGCATTGCTCATGTTACTTTGACTGAAGGCCCCAATCATGCAGCGCCGAAGTTTCGTGCACAACTCCCAGAATGGCTACACAGAAAAAAAAAGAAGCAATATTTGTGGGTAGCAAGGAATAAGGGAATATAATCCCTATGTACTATATTCCCTTATTCCCTACTAGCCCCCAGTAAGGATTTGGCTAAACGTGGAATTGGAGGAGGCTTCAGCTTTCGAGTTTAGGCTTTATCCTAGTGTTTTTTTTTTGCAACCCCTCCCTCTGAGGCAGATTTCAGCATAATAGCTTTTCCAAGGCCTTAGTCTCCAGACGTGGAAGTTTTTTTTTCAAGTTTGACAAGCTCCGAAATCCTGTTTGCGATTCTTTCAACATTAGACTGACCTGAAACCCTAAACCCTAAACCACCCTAATTCCAAGAGGTCCTTACTAAACCCTAAACCTAAACCCCTAAACCGGGCAACGCCAGGCTGGTTTGCAGCTTTGGCGAGCTGGTTGGGATGATTACGAAGTGCCACAGCTAAAAGGAGATAACCTTGGGTTTAGGTTCAGTACTGCCCCCCCTCAGCAACATTTGGATAATAATTATAGTATGGTTATATATAGGCCTCAATAGGACCCCTAATATAGACTGTTACTGGGAGGGGGGGGCAGTGCCCAAGGTTTAGGTTCAGGTGCCAGGGTGACTTAAGAAGTACAAAGGAGAAAGACACATATTGTACGCATATATGGGGGGTTCCCAAAATTAGGGGTACCTTTTTGGGGGGTCCCCATAATAAGGATTATAAGATATTGGGGTCTATATTGGGGTCCCCTTATTTTGGGAAACTACCATATAGAATTTACGTACATATATGAAGAGTCAAGACATGGCAGTTATGTAGGAAAGGTTGGGATTGGCAAGTTCATGTGCAGGCTTCCTTATGGATATTTGGGAGCCCATACTTCTGTGTCTTGGGTGGACCCATCTACATCTTAGCTGCCTGTAGCTTGGCTCTCAGGACTTCATCTTTTTTTGTGCTCCTCACTCTTATAGTGGGGAGGCCAGAAGTTCAACGTTTAGGAGCGGTCCTACAGTCAGCTAATTACATGTGAGCTCTAGCCTACACTCCTGAAAGAGGGTTATATGGGGGGCTGCTGTACGTAGGAGTTTCGACTATGGCTCATGTGGGACGATCGGGGGTAATGTTGGATCCTCTTTAAACTCTAGGGCCCCCCCTCCCCCTAACATCAGGGTCCCCCCAAAAATAGAAATTAGACGTCCTCAATAAAGCTCCCACGGTACTGAGGGCCCGGGGAGGCCATGTGGATTACTTTAAAAAGGGATGGTCTGGATCCGGTTCCGTATTTCTAGGGCCCCAAAACCAAAACACATTAAAGAGGGTCTTCCCAACAATGGCCAGATCCTGAATAAGCGTCTTCGAAAACACATCACAGAGGGTCTCTACACAAAACAGAGTGCAACATTAGTGCCCGGCATCTTCTGTGAACATGTCTGTGCCTCCATCAAAACTACACGAAACATGTAAGACCGACCCACAAAGCATGAGTATCAGCCTTCTTGTAGAAGCCGCTCAGCAGATGATTCTTGGACCGGCACAGGTGATGCAGAGGTTACAAAGCTCAGCCCAAGAAAACACATTTTCATGGCTCTCCTGTTGCGCTTATCCCAAACCGGGTGGCACTGTGCAACAAGCGTTGATTGCCTTTATTGCTTTTTAAGGGGCAGCAATCTTCATAAATCACTTTGAGTGCCTTCAAAGTACCACTCACTTTGGCGGGTTCTATATTGTGACGATGGTGTTTAATGATCATGTGTCACGACTAGCGGCTAGTTGCTGCTGATTTGTCCCTGTCGTGGTTTTGGTGTTTTGGTGTTATTGCGTTGTGCCGTGTGTTTTTTGTTTAACTTGGGATACCTTAGGTTAATGGGGCTATATAGGGGTTTCTGTGGGCTATATATACATACATATATATACATATAGATAGGGTCTGTCTATAGGGGTCCATAGGGATGATGGAAAAGAAAATGGAAACTACAATTTAGGGTTTAGGTTTAATAATGCTAGCTCTTTATCACCATCTAAATCTTGCCTACCTTCTGTTGGTATCACTGCACGTTGTGCTCCTGAGCATTCTAGTATTCCCCACGAGACTCAGTATTCTTTGGAGAGTTCTCCGATTCGGACAACTAAACCCAAACCGCATAAAACCCTAAACCCTAAGCCCTAAACCCTAAACTCATTGCAAACTCGGTGTATGCAAAGGAAAGCCTTCGTCCACTACCTTGCCACTTGGACTTGAGCTCCTCAAACATAATTTACATACCATAGGTTGACCCCCACCCAGAAATAGTGGCTGCAAGGGATAATGATGATTATTTTTTAGTTTGTACTCCAATTATACCACAATCTACGTGCAGGGTGGGGGTCCGTCTAAAAGCTCCTGAACCCTAAACCCTATAAGGACTCCTAGCAGGACATAATGCAAATTACTTGATGTGGAGTACTATCTATAGTCCCATATAGTCCCCCTTAAGTAGATAGGATGTGGGGTATATGCGGATCTTATTTTGATATACCCAAAGCCATATTCTATCTACTTAAGGGGACTCTCAGTGCTCGTGTCCAAGTTCCTGAGATGCATTCTGAAGAGCTCTAGGTCTACCATAAATCCCTAAACCCCTAAACCCTAGGTCTACCATAAATGGGTGGTTGCTCATAGCGCAGCAGTCACCGTTGTTTTGGAGTGGTGCTATGACTCCAGGTCTGAAGCTACGGAATCGACCAATAGAGGTTTTTAGGGTTTAGGGTTTTTTGAGGGTTTGGGAAATGCTCGTCTAGGTCTTGGGTCTCTCCACAATTCGGTCATAGATGGCCTGAAGGATACTCACCCCCTTCAGGTACCCAGGGAGCCCAATATAGCTCAATTAAGTAACTATGCCTTAAATAGTTAGATATGATGCAAGTATATTCCTTAATTAAGGGGTATTGGGCTCCCTGGGTACACAGTGTTCAACCTTGCATCCATGTTGCAAGGCTCCATGGCGGAGTCTCTACCACTCATCAGTCGGACAGCAGAATACCCTGCAACAGATGGCATCAAAGCGTAATGATTGGAAGGCTTGCTGTTACTTCACATAAGGCTTTGTGCGATTTGTGTTTCGTCTTCATTTGTTGATTTGGCTTGTACGTATGTAGGTGTGCCTCAAACCGCCAGTTGATCCAACATCCGCAGTGGGCGCAATCTTCTTTGCAAAGACCCTTAAGCAGGCTGCACAAACTTGAGTCATCCCGCATGTTCGGGGCTGATTAAGAGCACTCGCGCAGCAAAACTTTGAAACTCCTTACAATGAAGTGCTGATTTACACCTTGATGGTAGGAAGTGTTTCCTTACTGTTCTGCTTCCACATGGACCAGAGTGCCCGCCTGGTGAGCAGCAGTGAAGACAAACTTCTAATTACCTTGATGTTTCTGTGTCCGAGCATCATAGTTGGCCCGTTGAATTCTGGTGTTCGTATACACTACTATAATAGTATATTGGGGTATTATTGGGGTTATACGGGGATAATGGAAAAGAAAATGGAAACTACGATCATAGTTGAATTAATTCTTTGATGCCCCACTCAAGAACAAGAACACCAAACTCCTCGCACGCATGCCCAAGTCGTCTGGGAGGGTTATGTCGGGGAAAGCTGATCAACTTAAGGAAAACCTCATGCAACTCCAGTCCTCATGATCTCCGCAGTGTCGGAGAATGCTCGTTCGTTGAAGGCCATAACCGCCGCAGATTGAAGAATCTCCTCAGGATTTTCCTGTGAGCTTACTCAACATTCAGCTAAGCCAAACGCTAAAACTCCAAACTCCACATCTGACACCAGACCCCCAAGTGCTGGATCCTGCTAAAAATCCCGAGGGCCTTAAACCCGCATAAACGCCAGTGTGGGCCAGGAAACTGGTGGCATTGGCTTCATGAGGAATCTGGGACCAATCTGCACAATTCAGATTCAAGGTTTAGTACAAAGGAAAGGGGGAAAAAATGGAAGCTACTATTAGCCTATATAGGGGTGATATGGGGATAATGGGTGTCAATCTGGAGCCCTTTCATGCGCCACATTTTGGCTGTCTGGCTGCGGAGGCCAAGGTTTTGCACTGACTTTGCCCTGAGGTTAAAGTTTATTACCATTACCTAGGGCTTGGGGGGGGTCTTTTTGGTTTTGGAATCTTGATAATTCAAGATTTTGAGATTTAGGAAATTTGGGAACCCTAAGCAACGGTAAGTTTACATTGGCTTGAGGCTTTAGGGTTTAGGGTGATATCGTACAAGGAAGGCCCCCCCCCTGTCCTGGGTTCAGCCCCAGGGGAGGTAACAGTTGGGATAAGTATACGTATGGTTCTGAGTCCTATAAGTTGTGGTTATGATACCTTCAAATATAGTTTCCTAACTAGTTGGCCCCATCCCATATTGCATGCCTGGACCGGCCGTTGACCTAGGTTTAAATGAGCATGGGCATGGAGTTGCTGATGTTGATATGCGGTGCAAGCTTTAGGTTTATGCCATCTGATCATCCCCTGCGCCAGTCTTCAATCCCCACTTCCCCTTAACAGGGGTAGGTTCGAAACAAATCTGTAATTTCTATTGCCTTGAATCCCTATGTAATCCCTATGAAAGGCCTAAAAACTTGATGTTTATGGAGCCCCCAAACCCACCCTAGTTAAGCACCAGTAAGCAATAGAGAAACAGGAAAGAGATGTTTCGCAGGAGAAGATTGTGGCACGTTAAGGGATTTTGTCGACAATTCTGGCTTACGTAATCCTGGTTAAGCATACCCGTGGCAAAGCATTGGGTCCCTGCAGCACATGAAATTTGGCTTCAAAGGATTCAGGCGCCCCAAATAGAATGTAGTCCCCCTTCAGTAGATAGAACATGGAATTGCCCAATATCATAGTAAGATCCTCATATACCCCATATCCTACCCCTAAACCCAAAGTTCTATCTACTTAAGGGGGACTCTAGGCCAGTGTCACTTCTGGGCTGGGATAAGCAGCGCCTTAAACTGGAGCTTCTGGGAATGAACGCTTGAGGTATTAGTGGTTTAGGATGTTTAGAGTTTAGTATCTGGGTTTAGGGTTTAGGGTTAGGATGTCGCATTTAGGGTTTAGGGTGGAGGGTTTAGGGTTCTTACAGCGGTTGTCGAAGGACTTCTGGTAATTGCACAGCCGTGCGCAATGAACGAAAACGATTTGCTGTTAAACCTTCACCTATACCGTAGCGCCTCACACCCCAACCCGAAGCGCAACCCCTACATACACACCATAGTCCCTAAATGGCCCTAAATCCCAGGTGCCTAAAATTCTGGATCAGAAAGGCAGCAAGCACTCACGTTATAGCTAGGTGGTAATCTATAGTGCTGCACGTACAGCTTTTAGTACAGATGAAGCTATGCCTATGTCATCCTATATGCCCTGATACAATCCTGTACCTCCCCCTCCTCAAAGAAGGGGGCTGTACCTTACCCTCACAGGGTTAGGCTCGATTTTTACGTATTTCTCATTGCCTTGAATACCTACATATTCCTTCCACAGGCCTATAAACATTTAAGTTTTATATGGGCCCCCAAACCTATCCTAGCTCAGTCAAAGCACATCTAAGGAGCGACGCAGCCTTCGAAGAGCGCACAGCGCGGGAAGAGGCAGAGGGCGAGGCGCATCTGTGCGAAGACATTGCGACATTCAATAAGTGGGTGGTTGTCAAAATTATGGTCCCTTTTTGGGTCCTTATTATAATACGGGGCCTAATTTAGGGGACCCAAACAGGGACCATAATTTTGACCATCCCCCAAGTACAATAATCACCCCTCCCTAATAACAGCCCCCCCAAGTTGAAGAAAATGCAGATTCCGCTGAATAGCTAAAGTACTATATTGAGCGGCTTCATAATTATAAGGGGGTGCAGGGCTAAGGGCCGTCATGCTCAGAACCGCGCTTACAGGTTGAGAGCCCACAATTTCAATTTGAACAGAGTTTAGGAATTGAAGGGCCTAAGCAAGTAGAGCTTGAAGGACCTCAAGAAGTCAAATGGTTTCAGAGCTTTTTGTGTAAGGGCCTATACCCTAAACTCTGAATCCCTAAACCCTAAAACCCTAAACCCTAAAACCCTAAACCCTATCGAATCAGAGTAGGCTTACAGGGGAAAATGGCCTGCCTCGTTAGAACACGTCAGACCAAGGTTTGGGGGCTAAGGGCTTAAGGATTTAGGGTTTAAGCTAAGTGGCATCATAACAAGCTCGACGTTAAAGGGCCTATGTGGTGAGAGGAGGTCTGGTGTTACTGTCAAGGGCTGCGCGGAATTTTTCTGGGGAGCTGTTAAGGAGCTTAAACCAAATTACTATACTGAGGACATCTTATTATGGACTGTATACCCACCATATCCTAACTGAAACCCTAAACCTTAAATACCCATATCATGGTAACCTGAATTTAAATTCTTTAGCAGCAACCCAGTGTTTAGGGTTAAGTACTCGAAGTGGAATATCCTGACAGGGTATAAAGGTCCTTCTTAGGCTTCTTTTCCAAGTTTAAAAACCCTAAACCCTAAACCCTCTTCTAGGCGAAGGGATCCTTTCCTTTGGGGGGCAGCCCCCTTTCCCCCTTGTGGAAAGCATGTCTAGGCGTATGTTTCCCGAAATTAGGGGGTAGGCACCTTTAAAGAGAGATACATGGGGTTCTAGTGGGGATATTAGGGTTAAGGGTTTCCCCAACTTCTTGTACTGTTTCGGGGGAACCTAGAATAAGTATTATGGCATTTTGGGGTCTATGTTCATTGGGGTCTCCTTATTTTGGAAAATGACCAGGTGGATCCTAAACAGATGCACGGCGACTATTCAGTGTCAGGATAAGGGGCTTTCAATCTTGAGTTTGCACGGGGTGACCAGATACCCTAAACCCTAAGATGCTTGGACCAGCTCCTCTCCCTGTCCCTGAAGCTCAGAGCCTCCTAAGATCTGCGTGCGGGAAGGGGTTTGGCAAAAGTTCTGGTCTTGACGAGTGTACGCTGCCGCGTTCCAAGTACTCGCGCACTTCTTTGTATGAGCCGTGAAGACCCTGAAGCCCTAAACCCTGAATCTTCAACAGTTGAGGGAGGCTCTTACTCTGACGTTCGGTGTCGGCCGTGTGGGGAGACTAAACCTCCTAGAAGTGTGGGCTCGTTGGCTTTTCTGTCCCAAACAAGGAAGACTACGTTAACCATAGTGTAAACTCCTTAGAGGGGTCTAAGGGGATACTAGGAGTGTAGACTATGGCTCACGTGATCTCCAGGCCAGTTCACTTTTGAGGAATCTACCAATGATTAAGCTTGGCCCCACTAGCAGTAATTACCTAAAGTCGTAATTGTGGGTCTATCCGAGCATGCTATATAGGAACCATAGAGCTCATCAGTTTGGGCTCTAATGTAGGCGGTTCATCCTTAGCCATGATCCTTTCGTGGCAGGAGCCTTCGGCAGCGAAATGCCAGGAATCTCTGGGAGGGGGCTTAGGATTTACGGCTTTTGGTTTAGGGTTGGCTTTCCGGCATTGTTGGAACCAAGCTTTCATTGCTGCCATTTTGAAGCCCAAGCAGGAATAGGAAATTAAGATGTGGAGCCACATTTCAGGAAGCTCCAGGTATTCCAGCCATTCAAGGACACGTAGCAGGGAGTTGCAGGGGAATGTAGAGGTTGGTGGGTTTTAAGAGCAGTTTTGGTATTCGAAGAGCAGTATATAGTCTTAACCCTGGCAGATCCTTTCGCATGTTTCATCAGCAAAACGGAGAGAAGGCATAAAGTCATGCGCCTACTTTGCATAGAATATTTGTTTGCATTGGGCTTCGACAAAGCTCTTTTGAAGGCTTGACACCTTGGGACATTACAAACTAGATTTCGGAGCAAAGAACAGTTGAGTCCTGGTTTGAGCTACTGGCTTTTCCATGTTTTTCTTTTTCTGATTTTTAGCTGGTCATGGTTGGAACCCCAGAGTGAGACCAGGTCCCCTCAACGCAAGAATGAAAATTGCTCGATATCGTCACGATGCGTACGTCGGCCAGCACCTTTACGCAGGTTGGGCATACTTGACGAAAAGCCGCAGCGGCTACAGAAGCAGAGATCATGAATTTCCACTCCGCTGCTAGCTAGGCCTCTAGGACTCCAGGCCCTAGGCAAAGACCCAGGCTAAACCTGAAAGTTCTCACCCGGCTTGTCACGCAACGTGCTAGAAACCTTCTTTGTGCCTATGTGCGACGACGTGAGGCGCCATATAACCCCAAGAACATCAGGTCCCCTACCAAAACAACAACGGTGATTCGAGGACCCACTCTCACATCAACAATTTGAGGAACATCCCTCAACAATTAATTAGACTCCCTCCCAGAGACAACTGCCATAAAGATTTTGGCAGGACTTGGAAGCTTCCCTTCTGCACAGCTGATACTGGAAGTTGCCACCCAAAGGGTCCACACACTTCCAGAATTTTAAGCACCTGAGGTGTGTAATCAAATCTTGCCGAACACTTGCCGATAAGTCGATGTGATGTATTTTAAAGGCATGTTAGCATGAGCTTTTAATGTAACACAGCGGAGGTTCGAGAGTTTGAGTCGAGATGGGCTCACCGCCCCATTAATCCTCTCACCCTGATAATATACACCACCCCGTTTCCAAGAATGAATATGGCATATCAGCAATGACATATTCTTATGGGGATACTCACTACTACGGGGTGGGAGGGTTTGCTATTGGGGAGGGATTGTTTTCAAGTATGCTTAGGGATGCGCCCATGAAGGATGCACCCCTGAGCTTTAAACCGAAGCTTGTAGGCTTGCTGCGTCATCTCTAAATATGTCCTGAGCATATCGATGTTTGCCTCACTTCCCCCTAACATCAACAAACACAACTTGTTTTTGGGAGAGTTCCAGGCAGATTCAGACATATTTCTTTTTAAAAACAAGTTCTACAAAATCCAAGGGAGAAGATGAAGTTATAATTTCTCAGCAAACCCACCAAAAAAGGAAGCCCGCTCCCTGGCTTATCATCGAGGATGGGCTTTGGCACGTCATAGACGCGTCCTTAGACGGTCTCATCCTGGTTGTGCTTGGCAGTTCATAGTGCCAATAGCTGAATACCTTCCCCGGATTGTATGATGGGTTTAGGGTTTAGGGTTCAGGGTTTAGGACATGGTACTATGTAAGGATGATTCAGTATCAGGGGAGGGGGTGTTTAATGAGGGGAAGGAGTTATTTTTCATTGTAGCAGCAGGCCAATAGGTGAACAGAATGAAGATGCAGCGAACGTGATCGAGCATGGTGACGCAGATAGCGTGCGCCACGGAAGTTATCCAACCCGTAGAGAAGTCAGCCACAAAGGCTGCCATGCGCCACTAAGTGCGGCATACAGCCTCCTTGTGGGGCGTTTTTTGTTTGCGACGCAGAGAGCACCTCTTGCGTCTTCTGCACGGCTGCAAAGGACTTGGCATACATAATGCCTACTTTGCGTCCTAAAGTCTCAAAGTAGTAGCTACTCCGGTCTATTTGGATACCTAGGGGACCATGTATGGTTTCTCCAAAATCAAAAGGGGTTATATTGGGGTTATATAGGGATAATGGAAAAGAAAATGGAAACTACAGGCATTATAGGGGTTATATAGGGTGTAGTATATAAAAGTTCATGCATCTTCTGTGCCAAGATCCTGCAGCGCAGCCACGCCTGGGAAACCGAGGGTTTAGGAACCCCAACCGTTAAAACTGGATGTAACATTCGGACCCTAGTATAGTCCGTCATGTGTTAGTTATTATATTGCAAGGTCCACATTACTGTGGTTGGGGTTTCTAAATTCCTGCCCAGTACCTTGGAAAAAGACTAGATTCTGAAGCAGGCCCGAAGTTCCAAGAAAAGGTGCTTCAGCACTTACTGCTGTTGCTTCTGGCACTACATATACAACAGCAGCAGCAGCAGCTGCTGCTACTACGCTTATTACTACTTGTACAAATAATTGCTGGTGCTGCTGCTGCTGCTGCTGCTACCCCCCTTTGTTGCAGTCGAGCGGCCAAGTAGTCATCTTCGCGGCAGTCGCAGTGCAGCTGCAACAGGAGGAGGAGGAAGAGTAGCTTTAGCTGTAGCAGTACTAGTAGTAGCAGCAGTCGCGGTGGCGCTGTTGCAATTTTTGCTTTCAGTGCGTAAAACAAACCACTGCCACAGCAAATTATCATCCAGAGGCAGGCAAACATGCCATGTGTGTTGTATCGGATTCTGCCGCTGGCTTTTGCCTATGAATTGTGTATTTGGAAGGCCGAGCTTGCGCAGGGCTTCTGACTTGTGGATAGCTCCAGACCAGAAATCAGAGCATGCCCCACCAACCTTTACCGTGGTGAGGTAGGTGTATTCGGCAATCCTGTTTCTGATTCCGGGCGTCGGGGGTGAGGTGATACTTCGGATTGGAACAGATTGCACAGACAGGTGCCCATGCTCACTTCCGCATGGAAGGCTTCTGTTGGAGTGAAGGCCTTAATAGCTGAAGAATAACAGTATTCTACTTCTTTCCCGTATTCTATTTTATTTCTTTTCTATTGCACAGGGGGACTTCAGGGGCTTGAACACCTCAGTTTTTGCACTTGCAGCAGAAGCCCTAAACCCTAGACCCAGCCATGACAAATTAAGCCCCTGCGCCAGGTACAGGTGCGCCAAAGGCTCCACGCGAGGTGGCACAAACTGCAATCCAACAGTAACAATGATTTGTCAATGTAGAAATGGCTATTGAATATTCTGGTATAATAACAGTGATAGCAAAAATCCTATAGCAGCAATGGTAACTGCTCAAGTAAGCATAAGGTGTTTGGAAGTGGCGGCCGTGGTTTTCAGGCGCGAATTACATGCAAGGCTTGCTTTAGGTCGTATACTTGTTAACAAGATCAGTCTGAAATGTAACCTTCTGATTTGCCATCTGATGCAATGGCCAGCAGGGCAAATCACGAACATTTGAGATTGTGCTCTTGGTGCCATCAACCTTAAACCCTGATGTACTGAACGAGTCGTTTCATCTGCAAGCCGGAGGTTTCTCAGCCCCTCCTAACCGAATATACAATACACCCACATATACATAATATCTGTATATATATATACATATCTATAATATATACACATATATATACACATATTATATTGACTCAACTTGCAGTGGCTTCGTCTTCTGGCGTGGGAAAGCACGCAAATTTCCACCAGGTCATATAAGCTGTTGATAATCTCTTTCATTGTCATCATCCTTGCCTTCATTAGTGGTTCGTGATATGCCTAACTAGTGCCCCCTCTGCTTAACTCTAAACCTTCTCAGCTTGAAGGAATTGCGTAAAACTCAGTACTTCAGTTTTAGAGAGCAGGTCCAGCATACATCAGCTGTCTACTGAGATGTACAAAGTGCCTACTGCTGAAATCCTTTGAACTTGAAAGCCACAGACGGATCCACGAACTGCGGACGCGCACATGGACCATATACCCCAAGCACGAAGCAGGCCCCCGAACAATGACATGCGTAACTTGGAGGTGTGGGCACCCCACAAAACTGCGAAGCCATGCGGGTTCGGCGTTTACCTGTGACTTCAATTACCTACAGTTCTATGGGTTGTACCTCCTAAATAGGGGTGGTTGCCAATCCCCTCCCACTTCTCCTCACGCTCACATGAAAACTCCCTACCCCAAAACTGTTGAATCTTCCCATTGTGGTATAATTTCTAATTTTCTATGCCATACAAGGATTCCAATATTACGAGGGGTGGGGGCTGAAACGTCAGGAGTTAGTGCTGCTGGGGGTTACATGTAGGGCCCTGAAACCCTCGTCCCTAAACCCTATTCCCTAAACACTAAACCTTCTTCCCTAAGCCTTTTTCCCTATACCCTGAACATCCCTGAACCTTAAACCCTAAACCAAATTCCCTGAATCCTAAACCATGTGTAGGGCTTTGGACTCTTGCAGTTCCTGCAAGGCACCATCTCGTTCTGCTCCGAAGGCAGCGGGGAGCAGATGTCAAAGGAACGACTTATCGGCCCCTTTGAGGGGGGTAAAGGCATATACAGGATTTACGGCATTGAGGTTTAGGATGTGTTTATACAGGATTCACGGTTTTGAAAATCCGGGGACCCTTCTGTGGTGTATAGGTGTCAGAATCAGGCGTCAGTGCTCTGAAAAGATAGCGGCTTTTCCTTCTGGTGATTTTGCTGGGGCGTAACCCTACTTGTGCTTCTGCCATAACGGGCCTTGTACAGTTGATTGACGTGGGGGCACAGGAAGTGGGCCGGATTTAGAGGGATCCTACAAATCTTCGATGGGTCCTTACAAGGGAGTAGATAAGGGATTCCTTGGAGAAACTCCAGAGTCTTGAGAGGATGAAGTCCTATCCTGCCTAAGAACAAAAGACCTGCCCTCAAAATCTTAATGCTTCCCACACACAGCTTTGGGTTACATATGCTTCTCTGATTAAAGGATGATTACTTGGAATGCTCAGAAGCAGGCAGTGGGGGCTTGATTGTCAGGGGTTCTAAGCCCTACAGAACCTCTGATATGATCTCAGTTTCCTTTGCTATTTCCTTCTCCACTAGTGGGGCTGTGAGGTCTATGTCACTAGAGTTCTACAAGGATGTTGGAGATGACCATGATAGAGCTGGGGAAGTTTGTGGGTAAATGCAACCTAGTTGTCATTGTGCTTCTAAACCCCCTTGATTCTAACTATGGTTATAGTAGGGTCACAATTACCCATAACTCCCCAAGTTAACCTCAGCCTGATTTCGGGGAGAGCTTTGTTGGAGTTAAGCCTAAACAATGTTTCTCCAAAGCCTCCCGCCCTTTGTTTGCAAAGAGATTCTAGCCCCTTTCCATAAATTGGGCAGAGATTAAACTTGCATTGCTCACTTTCACAAAGCGAGAGTAGCACAGCAGGGTTGGCACCCCAGCATATAAGGTATTTCCAAGTCAAATAGGGGTTATTGTTGTTATTACTATTGCTACTACTATTATTCTTATTCCTATTATTACCATTGTGGTTATTACGATTACTACTATTATTGCTACTATTGCTATTATCATTATTATTAGTGGACATGCCATTATACTAGAGTCCTTAGCACGCTGGAGTCCTAGCAACAAAGGAACCCGTGTTTTTCACAACCCCACAGGATGAATTATTGAAGGTTCCATCATCACGGATTGAGGATGTAGGTGCAGGCCTTAAACTGCGGACTGGCTTTTGTTACTGTTACTGGTTGTTACAACGCAGCGCCTATATAACCCATGCTGGAGTCCTTTCCATCATGTTTTCCATTCCGCGCTACCAACAAACAGCAAGTTGTCTGTAGAAGCTTGCCTTAAACGTGACGTCTTTCACATAGCGGTCATGCTCATACTTGTACCGGCGCTGCATCAAGATAAGTTCGCTACATTCTCACTGCTCACTTTTAGTCCTCCACTTGCTTATTTCCTAACATATGCAGTAGCCTTCACTGTCCGTGTTAAGCAGAACAGAAGCTACCGTGGGCTATTGCACAGTTCACAATCATGTGTCGGTCCAGCCATTAAATCATTTCAACCACCACACATTCATCAACTGCCCCTTTGGCTCTTCAGTTAGATGTCCTAGTCTTCACATGGCTTAGCAGCACAGACCCATCACAGCCAAGGCTTAAGTACAGGTCCACATACCTGTGCGTTGTGCGTTGTCTTTAGAAGCCAGAGTCAAAGGGCCCGGAGAGCCTGGACCATGGCAAAACGCAAGCGCAGCTCAAGTTCGTACTCGAGCTCCGACCCTTTGCGGCTACAACACCAGGGTCCGGGCTAGTTCATGGTTCAGAAGCGCTGAAGTTTCAATGATTTGCAACGACAAAATCCGTCTTTCAGTTCTTGGCTGCTCCGTCGATTCAGGGTAAGCTACAGATTGTTGCGGGTTTGGTATTGGAGGAATGTTGCAAGGTTCTGGCATCTGAAGGTCTCGCGATGATTCAGTTATCCCTTCCCCAGGAGGTAGTAATTTAATTATAGCACAGTCTTTGCATAAGTATATGATTATTAGGTACTGAGACCCATAGGCTTCCATCCCAATTAGGAGGTGTACTCGCGTTCCCTGAACTACCATAGACCCTGCACCATTCGAGGGCGAGGATCAGCGCATGCCTACAAGATTTTTTTGGGGGTTCCCAAAGTTATTGCAGTCCTTGTACTGAGTGTTGCCAGTATTTAGAGTCTACATGACGTAATGTCCCCCTCTTTATGGAAGCTTACCTGAGCGGAATTCCCAGAATGCAGTCAAACATCCAAAGCCCCCAACGTTGAGCATGCCACCTTTGTAAGTCCTTTTAGGAACTTTCTTTGGTGGGAATATCTGATATTGGAAGTCATCCGGAGTTGAGGATTGTCTTACAGAAAGAATTCAGCAAGAAAAGAGTCACTTACACCCACAGGGTTCCCCTGGCTCGGGGCGCCTGTGGCGAAGGATTTTCCAAGGAGCTAGCCGAGGAATGTTGGGCCTTGACAAGGACAACAAATCAGTCGCAAAACTATGAGTGGAGCTTTCAGCTGTCCCAAAGCATGATGCCATGTCGTTAAACCCAGCAACAGCCACTTGATGCCACTTGCTGACGTAGCAGAACACTGCAGGCCTCGGTGGGCTATCTCCGTTGGTGCAGGCAGTCCTTAAAACCCTACACTCATTAGGCTCTTGCACTGCTTCCATGGGTCACATAGTGGGACGCGAAGGGCGGAACTGACGATCGCTGCCTTTGCTGAAGCCCTAAACCTCAGACCCCAAAATCTGACAAACCGTTGCCAAACCCTAAACCCCTAAACCCACAAACCGAAAGGCACTTCAATGTTCAGTCCTCTCGCAAATCGTGGTGCCCGGAAGCTGTACCAACGCCAGGTTTGGGTTCCTGGGTCCTCTGAAGTACTACTCAGTAGTATGAGGAATATGGCTATTTTGGCCTTCGGTACGGTATGCTGAGTTTTGTATCAGATAGAGATGTGGCATGCTCAGTTGATGTTGAGCTTGGCGTGGTTGAGCCAAAGTCAAAACTCTAAAGTTCTCAGCTGAGGACTCATACAGCTCTGACTCCCGCTCTCGCAGCAAGGTGCGAGCAATTTCATGTGGTACCGGGTTGCCTTTCATGGGCGAACTTGTTCTGGCTAAGCAGGCAGCATAGTGTTCTATGCCTAGATTTCTGCAGCTTCCAGCGCCTAATCCCCTCCCCTATTGTTACCTTCCCACTCCCCACCCCTTATATCAAATATTCTCCATATATTATAATATACCACATAATAGGAGCATTCAATACTAGGGCGGTCGGGGGGTTTAGTATTAGCCCTAAACTTTAAACCCTAAGACCCTAAAACCGGATCATCTTGTGGTTGCTGTAGCCAATTGGGATGCTGGTCTTGAGGATCGGTAGATTTCAAAAAGCTGCCGGCTCACAGACTCGGTTCCTGTAGTCACCTGAGGAATTATCTTTCATTATAGTATAACCCTAAGGAACTATTAAACATATAATTTGCATTCTAGGTCTGAGGAGACTACAGGTTCTGGGGAGAGAGGACAAGAAAACGGACAATGACATGGCAACAATGATTATGCGTTGGCTTGTGCCAGAGAATCCTACATCGTGTCGTGCACTTACCATCAGACAGCGCAAGTGCTTCATGGTATGCCTGCTATACCTGCTTAGTGAAAGACTCCGTAATCCATTCCGGACCCTTCCTGAAGAACTCATTTGGAAGCCAGGATCGCAAGGCCAAGCCGCCTGCCAAGCGAGGCCCTTCTCCACAGTTTAGGCATCAGGGTTTAGGGTTTAGGCTTGGCGCCCTCCATACAGGGTTGAGCGTGGCTGTTTCATCGTAGCGGTATCGCTAAGAGAAGTAGCAGTGGAGGTGGCGCTGGCAGCTGTGCTGGCAGCGTGAGTCTATCCCATCTTGCATACTATAGGTATTATTACTAGGAATTGAGGCCCAATGTAGGTGTGTATGATTTATAGACATGGAGCCCGAGGGTTTGGGTTTGAACAGCTATGCAGAATACTGGGTGACGGCACCCCTCAGACAAAGCCAGTGCGGCGGCAGCTCTGGAGCAAGTTGAGCCGACCTCATTTCTGGATCTAAGAGGGGGTTTCCCAACATTAGGGTACCTTTAAAGGGGGCCCTAGTAAGAAGGATTATGGTTTATTGGGGTCTATATTGGGGTCCCCTTATTTGGATAAACTACCAAGAAGGAAGCATCGCACCTGTCCATTAGAGCTTTTTTTGGCAACCTCTCACGAGACATAACCCACATCTCTACAAGCTGTCAGCGTTAGACGTATCAGTTGTAGATGCCCTGTCAGAAGATAGAGTGCCTCCAGAACTCAGTGAAGACTTCCTGGTGCCATGGGGGGGAGGCTTACACCCGAGCTACTAGTTTTTATTTGGTGTTTATAGAGGGCTTACAATGTACAGGGATAATAGGCAAAGATCATGGAAACCATTGTTTCGTGGCGCAATACAGCGCTCTTGTGATTCCAGCAATCCGTTCTCACCCTCCTACCGCCCCCATCAGCCCCCAAGTTGTTCAACCCTTCACTGCATAAATGGTAGTCCCTAAATCCATAAAGCAGTACAGCAAAGGCTCAAGGCAACTAAAAGCCAAGACCGTACAAAATCTCCGGGCCGTACACTTTTTAAACCTTAGCTTCTTAACTCCACGAATCCGAAGATGAGCTTGCTTGCTTAGCAGCTTTCGCGCCAATTTAGTCCTGCATTGCGACAGAGCCCAGCAGGAGCGAACGATAAACTCCAGATAAGCCCTCATCGCTCAACCTGTAAGCCCTTGGCCCGCCACCATCAAGGCCTTGATCCCTAATTCCTAGACCCTTATAAGAGCTTTTGCTTTGCGAAGCCCATTTTGCCGTGCAATGCCGAGGCCACAAAACCCGAAAGTCGACAGTCTATATGTCAAACCGAGGCCCTAAACTACTATAGGGGTACCCTTCAAAGGGGTTTATGGGGACATCTAGGAATATATAGGGGTCATATAGGGTTTAGAGTAGGGGTTACTATAGGGATATGATATTATAGGAATTATGGGGTTTTCCCACATTTAGGGGGTAGAGGTACCTACTATAATGGAGAATCAAATGGAAAAGAAAATGGAAAATGAAATGGAAACTGGGATTATACAGGGGATTAGAGGGATTGGGGTTTCCCAAAATTATGGGTACCATTTTGGGGGTCCCATTGATAAGGACTATAGTATTTTGAGGTCTATATTGGGGTCCCCTTATTTTGGGAAACTCATCGTAGGATCCTGAGAAACCATCCTGCATTTTCGCGGGCGTATAGCCCCAAGGAATCCTTACAAATTATGTGTCCAGTGAAAGAAGTTCTGGGCAGAGTACACCTAAACCTTCATCTCAACTGAGTGGCTGCTGCGTGCTGAAGCTCAACTCAGTTCCGCACCCTAAGCTGCAAACTGCAAACCCCAAACCTTACTGTAAATGCGTGAATAATTGCCAATAATATTGCCTTCTCATCCTCATGCAACTCTTGTTGGTGCCTCTACACTACAATCCCTATAGACCCCGATTTCAGCCCAATTATCATTTGTTGTATCCTTATGTATCTGCAAATGTCCCTAGATATCCCTATGTATTCTTGCATATCCCAGTGTCCCCTTTAAAGGGGCCCTAGAACGCAGCTCAGGGCCTACCCCCAAGAAGAAGAAGGCTCCGAGTGTCTCAGACCGGGCGCCTCCCGCTAAGAAGGGGCTGCTCGGATTAACAGGCTTAGGTTTTTCTTTTTGGTACCTATGATGTCCCTATATCCACACAAGAATCAGTTTTATTGGACCCCGAAACCTACCCCAGTTAATTATTTAGGGTTTGAACACAGTGCTTCTACTAGTTTGTTCGGTTGTTCTAGACAAGCGCGTTTACCTGTTTTTTTTTCCAGAACACCTGGGATAAGCGCGGGATTGAGGTTTGGGGCTGCAGGGTTAGAGCTTAATTAAAACCTGAAGATTACGGTTCAACGTGTCGGACTCTGTATTAAGGTCGAGATTTAATTTTGGAGCTTAGAGAACAACAGTTGATACTAGAAATCCTGCATGACATTAATCTACTATAGTACCACAATTCCCAAGTTATTAGGTACTTAGGGTCATGTAGGATTTTGAGTATCCACCATTATCCACTCAAGTTTGTTCTTGGGATCCACATTGAACATCCAATTCCTTCGAAGGTAGGATCCCCTAAGCCCTAAAGCCTAAACCCTAAACCCATAACCGTAGGGGGGCTCGAGATGGTTTGGGGCTGAGGGATTACGGCCTCGGGAGACGACATACCCGGTTCGAAATTTTCAGGAATGCACACCCTAAACTCATTGACCCCTAAGCCCTAAAGCCCTAAACCCAAAACCAGTTTTTAGGGTAGGATGGTTGAAGACAGAAGCCATCAAAGCCATATGGTGTGTCACCCAGACTGTTACCAGGGGAGTTCCAGGTGAGTACTGTAGGGGTCTAAGCACCAACATCAATCTGAGGCCTGTTAGCGGACCTAAGATGCGGGGTTCAGCTCTTTCGTGGGTAATTGTAAAGGTCCGTCAGTTATCAGGTGGGCGCTTAGGACGCCTATATACACCTCATTTAGCCCCAGTGAACTACCCACCTCGAGATGTTCTTGATTTTAGTGTTGATGGAGAATTCCTTGCATCACCCAGGGTCTCTGATCTACCCAACATTTTGAAAACGTCAGGTATCCAAGGCGTTGCAGGAATTCCTCCCTCGGCATCCGCTGTCTTGTAACTTGAGGACCGAGAAGCCTAAGAAAGAAGTGAAGCTGCACGGCTGCACACCCGGATTTCCCGAATTTTTTGAAAATATCGTGTTCGCCCCGTCGGGGCTTTTGGCACATCAAATAAATGGCAGAGCTGGGTTATGACCCCAATATAGACTCCAATGTAGCACATTCCTGCTAATATGTACCCCGCGAAAAGGGACCCGCATATTGGAAAATCCTATAGCCTCTCCCCAATTTGTCTCCTAGCGCTACTTTCCGAAACCCCCGCAGATGGTTGTTGTCGGAATTGTGCCAGTTGCATCATGTTGCATTGACATGCAAGACGGACTCAAGGGCGTGAAATGTGGGATGGGAAGAATCAGCGCTCCCCTAGGAAGAGAGTTCTGAGGGTCATTTGGGGTTATATTGGAATGATTCTGGGGTTCCAGGTTTCCAAGCACTAGGGCTCCTTTTTTTCGCAGTCGTCGCATTGTGAGGATTAAAAACCCTAAGCGCTAACCCTTATTCACGGGAATTATCATATGGCTGATGGAGGCAGTGGCGGCCCCGGATCAGATTTAGAGTCTGCTCTGGGGTTTAGGGTTTAGGGTTCGAAGGAATACAAGAGAAGTGGGCTGAGGCGCAGGGAAACAGACCTGTGAGGTTGCTGGAACAATTCTCTGGGCTTCATCCAATCCTTGAACACTAATGCCGACATACCCACGATCCCTGGATGACAAACCTCTCAAAGAATCCCTGTGCACTGTCCCAACACACTATAGTCTTCGCTGAAGAACCCCCTAGAATGACAACCTCGCAGAACTTCCGTGTATTTTCTGAACCCGAGCACACTCTAAAGCCTAAAGCCCTAAACCTATAGGCTTTATTGTATAGAAACCCTTCAAAGAGGCTCATCGCTTTCAGAAACCCTCAGACCATGGAGCACAGGAAAGAGGAGAAGCAGCCGGTGTGGCTTGGCTGCGTATCTGTTACTGGGACCCCTCACGGTTAAGGGCTTAGAGTTTAGGGTTTAGACGGTTTAGAGTTTAGGGTGTAGGGTATGGGGATTATGATTTAGGTGGACCCCCTTTCCTGTGATAGTGGTATAATAAGGCGTCACCTGAGCTATACCTCCCCATCCAGACATGGAAGCTAACATCGCCCCCTTTGTAAAGGACAGTACTGTAGTCTAAGCTGTTCTTGGGGACTTCCGTATATGTTTGGAGAGGATAGGTGGCATTTGTTGAGACAGAGTCAGACGAGTAGTATTGTACTTAGGGATATTGTGGCTACATTACTTATAAGAAGAACATGATCTTAGATGGTTCAACTGCCAAAAAAGCACTTCTGAGAAAGGATTGTTTAGATGCAGTTTAGGCTACAGGGATAGCGGCCGCAATTCCGAGGAGACATACTAAGAAATTGTACTCCCTTTGCGCATGTTTGCTTTGCAGCGAATAACCTCGAATGTCTACTGTGCTCCTCAGGATACAGGAGATTCTTCGCCTGAAGCCAGTCATGAGGGGAGGCTTAGCTTTCTTTGCAAGCCCCTTTCTCAGGTCTGCCCAGGGCGGTTCAAATGACACCTTCATGCTCAAGCATCAGTCGTCATCCAAGGAAGAAGAAAGATTTGAAGAGCAAGTCTGTCAACAAGGAGAAAGCCGGCAAAGTGGAAAAGACAGAGAAGGCTAAGCCCAAAGAGAGGACTCCGCGCCTCGCCACAAGCTGGTACCTTAGCCCACAGAAATATGGGGCTGCACTTGCAAAGGCAGCATTCTTTGTTGGGCCCCACTTGGAGGAAGGGCGGGGCTGTACTCCTAGAGACTTTTGGGAATGTCCTAATGTCCTAAGTTCAGCTCGCCCTTTACAAGCGGGATGCTGATATGATTGATTGGGGGGTGCTGCGTGGCAGAAGATGCTGTAACAACTGGGTCCTTGCATTTTGTTGGAGCTCCGTGTCGAATACACTTCATAATCTGGTGGTGAGTAGGGAGTGAGGGAATCGATCCCAGCAGCAGTCCGTACATCCCAGTGATGGATATTATTACCGAAACCATTATTGCCTACGTACCCGCTAGCAGGATCCCTTATATGAGACAAGTAAACCAGCAAGACACACATCTACCAGAATCCGCTAAAATCCACAGGCTAATGCACCTGTCGCCCCCTGCAGCCTGGTTGCTGTCAGGGAACTCAGGTTAGATTACCATTTACTGGTCACCACTGGAGTAAAGAAGAGGGTTTCCTCATAGTTTAATCCGTGTGTCTTAACATTGGAACCCCGTGCTTTCAACTTACGTTGAGTATTCCCATCGTAGCATTATTCGACCATTTTGGGAATATTCAGTTGGGGTGGGGAGTTCGAATACCAGCCCTAGACCCTAAACCCGCAATGATTCGATAGTGGTTTCCATTTCCTGTTCCATTCATTCCCCTATATAATATACCGTTATACTCCCTTTAGAGGGAGGTTAATACTAGTGGAGGATAGTTCCAAAGCATTTTGCATGTACTTTACCATCCGTTTCTCCATTCCCTATACTCTTAATGCTAGCTCCTATGTTCTTTCTCCATTTCCCCATATTGCCGCAAATGAGTCATAGTCAGTGATAGTCTAAACTCCCTAAAGGGCGTTATATAGGGAAAAGTTATAGGGTCAAGTATAGTGCCTATTAAAGGAGATGCCAGGAGTTCAGAATATAGCTCATAGTCTCCCTTTGATGGGAGTGGATTAAAACATATCCTAAGGGTCCAAGAACTAATAATGGGAGTTCAGTTCCCAAATACCATGAATATTACAGTATGTGGGCCCTAAGACCTTATTTTTGGGGTCCTACACAATGTCGGGTCCCGATGACTGTGGGGAGCCTTAATTGTGCGAAGCTTCGCCGAAATTATTCAGCCCCCCTGATTCGTTTGGCGGGCCTGAATTGTGCCAAGTTGCGCGGCTAACAAGAATTGATTTTCATAATCAGTGACTAGAATAAATAAACCCAATTTGATTTGATAGCAGGCACTAAGTATTTAGGTTAGGGTCATAATCCAAGCTGCCTTTTGTTACTTTGTCCAGAGGTTCCACAACCGCAAACTTCCAGATTTTGAAGACCTCAGAGTTCCAAGCCAGGTCAAAAACTATCGATTTCTTATGAGACCGCTTTTTCGAGGATGCCTAACAATCATTTTTCCTAAGGGTAGTCCAGCAGCTGCCCAGGGCCTCAATAATACGAATGTTTTGGGGGGCCTCAATTATCCATCAAATCGGGGGGCCCTAAAAATAGCAGAAAGCAAAATTATTTTACTTATAGAGGCTCAGCATTTGAAAGTGAATGCTTTGGGGGCCCTCAATTATCCGTCAAGTCGGGGGACCCTAAAAATAGCAAAAATACTTTACTTGTAAAGGCTCAGCATTTAAAAGCCAAGCTTCCCCCGATCCTGATCCTTCCTATTGAATTTACTTTAGACCTAGGATACGAGCCGATCCTGGTCCCTCCTATTGAATTTAATGTAATTTGAACCTAGGATCCGAGGCGATCCTGATCCCTCATTGAATTGAATTTAAACCTAGGATCCAGATTCGTTTGGGGGGGGCCCCCTCCCGGGGTCCCCCTACACTGATCAGGTCCCCACATTACATCACATTACCCCTGCCCCTATATAGTCCCCTCATCGCCCTGTATATCCTGCTGTAACGCCTGTACGAGGCCTCGGAAAAAGCCGCCTCCAAGAGCTAGGCATGACGAACACGATTTAGGTTATAGTCCCCCTTAATTAGATACAATATAGGCTTTAGGGTTTGGGGTATAGGCGGAATATTGGGATTATATACGGATAATGGAAAAGAAAGTGGAAACTACCATCATGGGGTATATATTGGGAACTATCCTGAAGTAGATCGTAGGGTTTAGGGTATTAGGGTGCAGGGATGAGGGTTTAGGGTTATAGCCCTCCTTAAGTACATAGAATATAGCCCTGGGTATATTACAATAAGATCCCCATATACACCATATTCTCCACCTGCTAAAGAATTCAATATATTGGGTCCCTCGATTTTGGGTAGAAAAGGGTGAGAGGGGCTAATTGAGCAGGGTTTTTGAGTATGGAAGGGCTATGATGGAAGTGATACTGTGCCGCGTAGTTTTCGCATTAAGCGCGTATAGGAAGTCTCATCCGCGTAGTTTGTATGTTTTGTAAGCAAGAAGAGGCTCGTGGCGTCTACAATTGTGTCTAGCCCAGGAATGTCGCGTAGTCCGCGTAGGTAGCACGATAGCAAGTGTACGTTCGCCTTGTCTGATCTGCAGGGAGAGCTGCAACCCGCGTAGTTCGCATAGGCATTCTATGTTAGCACAAGACGTCTAACTAAGAAACAATGCGCCGTTTAGTAATTGGATGAAGCTAGAGGGCTCTAAACGCTAAAAGGTAAAATTCAACCCTGAACCGCAGAAAATGGCAAGAATCAACCTGAGCCATTCAAAAAGTGAGGTTCAACCATCCAGCCCACATGCCATAAGAAGGGGTCAAGCCTGCGTTACTTGGAGGTTCAGGGGTTGTCCTAGTCAGTATTCTGAGTACTATGGCTCCCACACATTTCTTGTTCATAGATCAAATTGTCCTGAACCCGCTTAAGAACTATACTTGTGGCCCTGTCACTGCCCACCGCACTCACATTTCAAAATGCAGTCCATACTTAGCTAACTCCAAGCCACAAAGAGTGTGAATGGTCAATGCCCCGGGCTTTTGGAACATCCGGGTCCCTGTGGGGCATTCGGACCCCAAGGGAGAGCAAGTAACATTTTGTGCTAGGGCATCCTCTGCGCCAAGCCCCAAGCTCTAAAACAAAAGCTACGTAGGACGACACTCGTGATAACTTAGTTTTAACTGATATCCCCCTAAAGCTACTAGTATAGAGAACATGAGTCTGTGGTAATATGCCTAGCTAACAACAAAAACCTTGAAATATGAATCCTAGACCATCAAACCCTCAGCGTAGATGGCAAACCCCAGCCCTTGGTGGGAGGTCTCGGTCCGAAGACGACTACTCCGAGCACCTCGCTCTTAAGGGGCCCAGCAGGTTTTTGCAGAGTTTGCAGCTGCGAGTCGGCTGCAGACTAGGGGTGTGCACTTCCTGAGAAGTTATACGCATCCCCAAGAGCGGCCCTTGAGCATTGCCGCTGTGGTTGAAGAGCTCCTTGATGGGGTTGTGCGTTTGCTTGAATTGAAGACGGTACTGGCAACAGGAAGAATGCCAGAGCACCGCCGGTCGAGTATTGATTGTACTTCGATTAAGTCTTTGCAAGGCCTGAACTCGTGGGTATGAATGGGACCTCCTTTTTCTCCAGGACTAACAGCACCAGTAGCGCAGGGCAGCGCTGAAGCAGCAACAGCTCCCGCTAAATCACCACCTCCTCTATCTACTGCTACGACTACTCCTATTGCAACTCCTTCTGTTTTGGCTTCTGGTATTTGTACTAATACTAAGGCGAATCGCTAGCAAGTAGTAGTACAAGTACCAGGAGTAGTCATTAGCAGTGATGGTAATGGTGCTGGTAGTATTTCAGTAGTAGTCGTGGTAGTGGTAGGGGGGGTGGTGGTGACGGTGGTGGCGGCGACGGTGGTGGCGGCGGCGGTGGCGGCGGCGGTGGCGGTGGTGATGGCGGTGTTAGTGGCGGTGGCGGTGACGGCGGCGGTGGCGGCGGTGGCGGCGGTGGTGGTTTTAGCAGTAGTAGCAGCAGCACTAGCAGCAGTTGCAGTTCAAGTTGCAGCAGTACTACTATGAATATACTAAGAATACTAGTAACTACAAGAAAATTCATTACAGTACTGCAAGCCATTCCTGTGCGAAGGGAAGACCGGGGGCCGCGCAAAACAAGCACGTTACCTGTCTGCAATGTAATTCTCAGGGGTTTATGGTTTAGGGCTTAGGGTTTGGGACCATAAGCCCTAAACCTGGTGTAGTAGGTCTACGTACCAGTTGTAGGTAGAAGGGGCCATGACTTTTCGGATAGACCAATATCAGCATTCTGAATTGACATTGAAGCTGCTGAGGCTGAGGGAGTGTCCGGTGAAGATAGATGTTCAAAACCCTAAACCCTAGACCCCCAACCCTTCCCTGCATGGGATGTCCTGGGAAGCCGAGACCCTGGACCCTGCTTGCCCAGCCTCCTGCTCGACTCTCTACCTTCTGAATGCCCAAAAATCGTGAAAGCAACATAACGGCGCCGCACACGCACACTTTTGGGAAGACCTGTATGAGCTGTTGATTTTGAGGTGTCTGCCTGGGGTGCGGATAATTTGGAGATTCCGGTGACCTTTTGTTTATTGGTACAAGCAACCCTGAGCCACCGTGTCTAGGTTCTCATGGTAAGGATGTAATCCCCTTAAGTAGATAGAATATGGCTTTGGGTACATTATAATAAGATCCCCATATACCCCATATTCTACCTACTTCAGGGAGACTGTAGCCCTAAATTCGACTGCGCGCTTAAACTCCCGTAGAATTAAACTCTACACTGAGAAAGCCCTGATCCTCATAAATAACCCTTCTGTACATCCTCTTCCATTTCACTTTGCATCTTCTTGTCCATTTGATTCTCCATCATTTGGGAAGAATCCCTCAATCCCAAACCATACATGAGTTTCCATTTGCTTGTCCGTTCCCGTATGGCATCCCTGTATAAAATCCCATTCCTACCCCAAACTTACTGGTGGTTAGTAGGGAATATAATCCGTATATAATCCCTATATAGCATATTCCCTTATTCCCTACGACTCCTAAGCCCTGGACAAATATATACATATACATATATGATTATTTTTATAATTAGTATATTTTATTGTATTATACATTATTTTACAGTATATTTCCCCTTATTACAAGCTGTCCCCCAGTAAGCAAGTTGAGGAAGAAGAGTGCGCAGCCTCAAGCTCGCAGTTTTCTAGGCGCTTGGCAGCGAACCTTTCGGGTGTTTTGGGGAGAGAGTATAGTGGTTTCCCCCCCAAACAAAAGGCGTCCCTTTCAAGGGTTACATAGGGGTGTATAGGGACATATCAGGGAGCACAGGGATTATTTAGGGCTTTAGGGGCTTCCCCAAGGTAGGGTTTAGAGCTTTGAGTTTTGAAATCGGCAAAAGGCTTTATAGAGGGTTTTAGAGGGATTTGGGTTTCCAACAATTAGGACTTCCCTTCTAGAAGTCTTCATAGTACGGTGGCATGTTGGGGCTGAATTGGGCCGCCTTTGGAAACTCCATATAGTAAGTAGTAGTCAGGTATATTACCTCAAAATTGGGAAGATGAAAAACATGGAGAATGACTGAATGACCCGGAAACTGGGATGATCAAATTACAGATAGTGTAGGGGCAGAACCAGACCCCCTAAAGTTGGAAGGTCCCAATTGATCACCCGAGTTTCCGCGGCGGGGATCCCAGCTTTGGATCTCGTGTGGGGGCTGGAGAAGGGGCCTAATTATTTTGAATAGGATGTAGCTTGTACTCTAACTTCATGAGGGCCACAAAAAATGGTAGTCCTTTTCCATAACCCTACACCCTAAACCTTCGGCTGAGTGTATATGACAGTTTCTGAAAGAGGTGTATCCTTGAGGTCCTAGGCGCCTAGGGATAGCAAAGAAATCATGGTGCGGTTTAGGGTTTAGGGTTTAGGGTTTAGGTCCCTACAAAAAGAGCGTGTTTGGACCACTGCGTCTGTTCACCCGCATTACTGCTGTCTATATTGGAGTGTTCAGGGCGTGGGACTTGGTTGCTTTCAAATTTTGAGGTATCGACCGCCATAACCTAAACAAGAGTCTGTTTTATAATGAGGTCAGAATATGTCCACAAGCTTAAGAACCTCTAGGTGTTGAACCCTGTGTTGCCTATTCCCCATACAGGGTAGTTTCCATAAATAGGGTTCCCAACATATAGACCCCAACATACTGTAATCCTTATTCAGTGGGCCCCAAAATAGTACCCCCAAACCCTACACCCTAACCGTCACCTTCAAGCCGAAGCCTCCAAAGGGAGGGGTAACACACAGTGCACTAGGCGCCTTGGCGCCGATAAAGAAAGATGCAAAGAAGATCATGGCGACAAAGGACCGCATCATTTCTTGGGGGCCTTGGAGTTTAGCCCTTGGGCTTGGAACTGGGTTTAGGGTTGAGGCTTTGGGACCGTACACCATTTTGTGACAAAACGCTATTGAGCATGATGCAGTGTCATTTTCCGCATACATGAACATATATATATATATACATATGTATATATATATATATGCTGCATTGTACCTGAGAAGCACAGCATCGTCGACAGCATTTTGGGAAACCATGAAGATCGCGCATTTGTGCTGCAGCGTAAAGGAACCATTTTCGATGGTGAACATGATGCATTCTAAAGCTTTTGAGGTCCTCAATCTTATAGACTTCTAGAACCCAACCAAGGATCGTCCACACATTGTTTGAGTTTTAGTTGAATCTGACACATTTGAAGATCATATGCAAGCAAGGACCGCCCGTGTCAGGGTGGAGTCGGAATCGAACTTGACTGGTTTTGCTTATGTTGCTTGATATAGAACCAGAAACGGTCATGAATGAGTGTGGTCAGTCGTCAATTTGTGTTAACTTGAACCAAGGACCATCCGGGAACATGGAATCCCTGTTGCATGTGGCTGATTTTTTAAAATCTTTGCTATACATAACCAAGGACCATCGAGGAACCGGTGGAATCCTGATGGTTTTGCTGTTTTAAAGTGGCTGCATGTAAAGAGCATCCAGAAATCGATGACGCGTAGTTGAGCGTGATTTCATTCGTCAGTTCATTTAGAAGCCAGCACCGTCGACCAACATCTTACTGAAGTTTTACTAGCGCTTAGCAGTGAATATGGGAATATAATAACTATGAAATCTCGATATACTATATCCATCTATATCCCATATTCCCTACTAACCCCCGGTAAGATGTGGGAGGTCTGTACTGAACATTGCCTTTATGTAGGTGACTACTAAAGAGGTTATACAGGGGGATACTAGGAGTTTAGACTATAGCATATGTATGTATGTATGTATGTATGTATGTATGTATGTATGTGGGTGTGGAGGGCTTGTATGGGCAGTTGTAGAACCCCCTGTATAAAGAAAGACGCCTAGCTACAAACACAAGTGTTTATTTCGACATACATGTACAGGTCTGTCCATACGGAGGTAGACGGATCTGTATATGTATATGTCTATATGTGGATAGGTAGCTGTTCTCCGCTGTAGATACATAGAGTCTCCCACTACCAAGTAGAGTCCAGACCTCAACCTGCGACTTGCAGAAAACGAAGGGCCCAATAATTTCTGCGCATGACTGTGATATAGCGTACCTCAGATAGATCTCACATAAATATTGCAACTACTCAAAGAGGACTTGTTTCTCAATTTGCATTGACCTTGCCTGATTGCTTGCAACGGGTTTAGGGTCCCCTGAACGAAAGGTCTGCGGTGGCACCCCTTTTCCCAGCAATTCTTATCGGGATTTGCCAGGGTCTTGCGTTATGTATGGCACGCATGACCCTTTACACATGTGGGTAGCTGTCTAAATCCACTGTAATACGGGTCCTTATAGTGGGGTTCCTATTGCAATACGAGTTCGTTTAGTTTATGCCAAGTTCCACGACGTGCCGGGGATTGGTGGCTCGCCAATTGGCCTCTAGACGTGGGGATTGAGATGGTGGAGTCCCTCAGGACCCAAATAATAGGGCTTGAGGGCCCAAATTCTAGGATATTCATGGTATTTGGGCCCTAACACCCGGTTATTTGGGTCCTTGGACCCTTAGGGCAAGAACCCTCGCAGAATCCTCATGCCTGGGCCCGCGAAACTTGTTGCGGCCAGCATGAACGCTTGCGATGCCCAGCTTTGAGAACCCTACATACGAGTACTACTACTACTACTACTACTAATACTACTACTACTACTACTACTGGCACTACTGGGCAATTTAAAGCGACCACGTGCGACCTCACCCGAAATGGAGGTTTATGTAGTACCAAAATGGCCTGAAATCGGGAATTCAAATTATTCCAAAATACCTACTGCTATTCCTCTTATTATTATGAATACTATTACTGTTACTACTATTACTATTGCTCTTTACTAATACTAGTACTCGTATGTGTGCACTTTTTGAGACTTGGCCGTTCTTTAACTGCAGAACACCTCCGAAGCCAACTTACATGATTTTAGTTTTGGGGGCTGCCGGAGTATCCTTTCTAAACCTAAGGTTCGGCCACGGAAACTTAAATCCTGTCTACTTCCAGCATCTTGAACTGAGACAGGCGCCTGCATACGACAAGTACGAAAAAAAGAGTGCAACTCGGCTTCGCTGTTGCTTGAGTAAAAAAATGGAAACTACTATTTAGGGTTTGGATACCCGAACTATGGGGAAGTAAATGGAAAGAACATGGAAAATGAAATGCAAACTTGGGTAATTTAGTGGCTTCAGGTATTGATTGTGCATTGGGTCAGCCATGCACAGCTCAAGGATTGGGAGCATTGCGGCACGAAACTGGATAGTCGTAAGGAGATGATGTGCAGCTGGTTTTGCAGGTTCGGTTGGTATGATATTGGTGGTTTTGGTTTGGCTGACAGGCAATAACTAACTGCAAGGACAGGGCGCCTTGAAGGCACAGAGGTACCGCAACAAGATCTTCTGAACTTCGAGAGGTCGACAACACAGGCAAACAAATCAGGCCAACCCCAAAGCTTGATCATGGAGAGTGGAGAGTGTGAAGTAGTTTTGAGTGCCACAGACGAGAGTCCGAGAGTCTTGAGGGCTGGGAGCGTGAGAGTTCGACACAGGGAGGGATTGAGAGTCTGGAACGGAACGCCTCCAACGACCACACGACATTCAACTTTTTTTGACCTTTGATCGACATCACCTTGGCACCCTTGCTGGGTGCAAGTGGACAAGCTTGCGTGCGAGAGAGCCGGGAGGCGGGCTTCAGAGGGGATCTTCCTTATTATCGTAACTTCGTACAGGAATTCCACAATTTTTTCCGAACGCAGTTGTCGTCAGAGCAATTCTCGGTGCTCCCAGAACAATTTGATATCAGATTTTGGGTGAACTTATTTGTCTTTTTGCTGCAGTCTGCGTTACCTTCCCCAACATTAATGCAGCACCACTTTTGAGGGACTTCAGTCTCCACAGAGCTCCTTTGGAGTTTCCATGTTAGCCTTTGGGAGCGTAGCCGTTTTGACCTTGCCTTCATTCAGGCAGGCATGTCCCCCATGATAGAATGGGGATTTGGTTCCTACCCCAATAAGGGAGATTCAGATGGAGCAGAGAATGGACGATGAAATGGAACCTGGGATTATGTAGGATGTTTTAGGAGTTAGGAGTTTCCGGAAACTAGGGGTTCCAGTACTATCCAGTGTGTATCTGTGTGAGTACCAGTACTATTGTTGGGACTGTATGAACTGTATTGTAGTGTACTTTGAGATCCCCCCATTTATAGAAACCACGAAACGCAGACATTGGCATTTGGGTTTCCCATGTTGGGCTTTGGGGTTGGGGTTCTCTGTTCAAGCTTCACGGCAAAAATACGGAACCTCTTCTGCCGGTTTGATGGTGGATGGGTGCTGAGACTCTGAATCTTCAGGGTTTAGAGTATAGGGTTTAGGGTTTAGGGATTTAGGACTTATAGGGTTAAGGTCCAAATGCGCACGGCATGTCAATGCAGAATCTGAGCTATAAGACTTACATGGCGCGTTTTGCTTCCTAACGAAGACCCCAAAGTCACGAAGACCCAGGGCGGTGCCACAGGAACGTTTCAATGCATCTTGACCAGCAAGTGCGTCAGTGGGACTTGAGTCGTCAGAGTCAGAGTCCTCAGGTCAGGTAGATCCATAGAGGCAACCCTGACCCATAATTAAGGGGTATTATTGGGGTTATATAGGGGTTATAGAGGGATAGTGGAAAAGAAAATGGAAACCATTAGAATGGGTTATATAGGGATTACAGGGTATCCCCAATCAGAAAAGACCGTTCCCTATAAATTCCCTGTTTGAGGGAGAGTGTCTTAGGGGGTCTGTCCTATCTGCGGGCGCCTGTCTACTACACTGGCCCTATAGCTTACCAAATACTGTTGTCATAGATTCCGTATATGTTGATGACAATATGGGGTACCTTGAAACCCCAAACTAATGTCTTTTGATTATGCCCCTGCATTACAGAATCCCTACAAACCCTATATAAGCCCGGTTTCCATGTCATTTTGATCCTCCATTATTGGGG
Organism: Symbiodinium pilosum; assembly: GCA_905231905.1. Taxonomy (NCBI): domain Eukaryota; class Dinophyceae; order Suessiales; family Symbiodiniaceae; genus Symbiodinium; species Symbiodinium pilosum. The sequence continues at coordinate 35,539 of CAJNIZ010048037.1, read as the reverse complement.
ACGTTTTCCTACATGTCCCGTATCTATATACCCCTTAAATATGTATCCCTTAAATATCCTCGTAAAGCCGGTACATAATGCTGATAAAGCTGTCTAACCATGTTGATATCTGGGCTCATTCATTATCCAGGCTTTTGCTTGGTTGCGTTGTTGCGAGCCATACAATGAGCAAAGAACGTATTCAGCAGCCGCCAGTTGAGATTACAAAGTCTGAGTGAAAAGGGGTGCCCCCTTGGGACTTCAGGGAGATATGGGATTATAAGCCCTAAGCCCTAAACCCTGAGAAAGGGTCTGTAGCCTGCCGAAGCTCCCAAAAGGTCTCGGTTGCGCTTCTTGCTGCCTACAGCTAAGTGCAACCAATGGTCCATTGCTTTCTCACCATGTTTTTGTCTTGCCCCCTGTCGCGAACAAACACTCGCAGCTCTCAACCCTAAACCCCAAGCCATGTATAACCCATTGTTGTAGTTTCCGTTTTGTGTTCCATTACAACTCGGGAACAAGTCCTTTTAGCTCGGATACCTGTTTCACGCATGATGTGACTAATAAACCCCCCTCCGTTTAAAGGCCTGAATATTAGGATCTCTATTAGAGTCCCTATTAATGGGAGCGGGTTTATTAGTCATGGGTCTGGCTTATACCCTATAATCGCTACATAACCCATCTAGTTGTTTCCATTTTCTTTTCCATTATCCCCATATAACCCCAATGTAACCCCAATAACAACCCCTATATATTCCCTAGTTTCCATTTCATGTTCCTTGTTCTTTTCCATTTGATTCTCCATTATTGGGGTAAAATCAATAAGCCCTAAACCCTAAACCCTATATACTCCAATATAGTAGTAGACCCATTATAGTAGTTTCCATTTTGTTTTCCATTATCCTTATGCATTACACAGTGAGGGGACCACGTGTGGGTTCTTGAGGGGAGGATATGAGCCCTAGGTGAGTCATGCATTGCGAAACGATTTCTAGCCCCCCTTAGAGTTCAGGGTTTAGGGGTTTAGGGGCTCAAGGTTTAGGATTTTGAGTTTTGGGTTTTAAAGGATTTGGGGTTTAGGGATACAGTCCCTTTTAAGTAGATAGAATATTATAGTATACCCAAAGCTTATTCTATTTACCTAAGCTTATTCTACCTACTTAAGGGGGACTATACACCTAGACGGCGAGATCATAGAAGTCGCCCGAATGTCTCAAGTGATAACGCCAAACTGTTGGAGCCTCATTATGGCAAGTATCGTAGAAGCACATAACTTCCTGATTGCTGCCGGCCTTTGCAGGATGTTTAGGAAGCATTTCTCATTATCAAGAGTCATTCCCATGGGCGCCAATTGTTTCCCGGGTCATGACTATGGCCCCTTTACTATTTAGTTAAGGGACACATGAGCGCTCCCGTTTGGAGCGGCTATACATTTGCGCGGATGAGTTTGCTCGACACTTTGGCCCCTTTGCTTATCCGCAACGAGAGCATAGAAACCCTAGATCTCTAGGCTTTATAAAGAAGTTGTGGAGATTTGCCAAACTAGATCAGGCGTGCTAAATATTCTTTAAGATGGTTCACGAGTTTAGGGAGTTAATTACAGAACAACCAGCATCTTCTGTCCCCACGGTCACCTCCAAATAGTCTGCGGCTTGATGAAAGGGGCTCTACCCGCGTGGTGCAATTTGGGTTGTTCGGGCCGTAAGTGAGTGAATCAATTGTAAGCGCCCTAGGAGCCGAACATTAATGGGTCAAAACGGTGTGCAAAGATGCACCGGTTTCTTTGTGCTTGTGTTTGAAGGCCCCTTGCCTTGCTTTCCAGCTTTGATACTTGAACAGCCAAGCTTATCATGTTGGTGCATGGCAGTCATTCCAGCCTGGGGCTACATAGATATGATATATCTCTGTGAGCCTCTTGTTGGAGCGAATTTTTCCTCCCATCTACCACCCCCGAAATGGAGACGTAGCTTTAAACCATGTTCTGAACAACCTGGAGGTGCTCATCCGGACTGCAACCTTCTTGTCCACTCAGCTTCTTGAACAGATCAGTGGGGTATATTATGTGAGGGGCTGTAACCATGATGATGATGATGATGGTGATGATAGAAGTGATACCGGCATGTGATGATACTGGTGATGGTGGCGGCAGCAGCGGTGTTGGCAGTGGCCATTAGCGGTAGTTGCCATTGCCGTCGTTGCCTTCGTCAACGTCAACGTCAACATCGTCGTCGCAGTAGCGGTAGCAGTATTCAGCAGCAGCAACAGGAGGAGGAGAAGCATGAGTAGGAGGAGCAGCAGCAGCAGCCACCGTCATCGTGCCTATCGTTTTGCTGTGGTGTGGTTGTGGGTGCTGGCTGACGCCTGTGAGATACGGAGTTCCTAGGTAGAGAGACTCCAAACCATAACCCAACAACTAATGCAGAATCAACTTCTGGGAAAGAACATGCAAACCACGTGAACACCGGATGATCTTGCGATGTATGGTAGTTTCCCTAAATTAGGGTACCACAACATAGACGCCAAAATATTATGATCCTTATTGTGGGGACCCCCAAAAGGTACCCCTAATTTTGGGAACCCCCCCAATATGAGCTATGGTCTAAACTCCTTAATGGGGGGCTATATAGGGGATTATATAGGGAACTACTATACGGGATATTAAGGGGGATACCAGGAGTTTAGACTATAGTTCATATAGGGTTAAGGTTACTCAGGGCAACCTAGGATAGAGCCAAATGATCTCCTGTAGAGTTCCCCATAGTTACTCTTACCAAGAGGGTCCACATACACAATTACTGGGGAATCGTGACCCATAGGGTTTAGGGTTTAGGGCTCCCAGTTACCTGAATGATGGGAACCGGGTTCTATCCACTCTAGAGTTACATAGCCCAGTAACCTACTATGTAGAGCTTAGAGTTCTGTGAGGGTAGTTGATCCACGTGGGACAGCGCGGAAACACCAAAAAAGACGCGATGCCACTCCGAATGCTGTAGCGTAGCACCTTTCCGAGTTAAGTCCCATAACGTGTGCACAGGAGGACTCCCCAAAGCGTGAGCTACATTGAAGGGTCGAAGCAGCACGAATGGCGCAGGGATTTCACTAAACTAGCAGGAAGCTTCCCACGAATTTGTATGCAAGGTTTTTTCGAGGTGATGGTCAAAGCAATAATTATAGGCTTATGCTGCTAGGATGCCTTGAGGACGGCCTTTCAAAAACTCAGGCAAGGGAGTAAGCAGGGCACTTCGCAGCAGGCTTGCATACAAGATAGAGAGGCTAAACAAATGTTACATGTTGGGGCTATATCAGTTGCTGCGCAGTAACAACACGAAGCCCAAGACCCCGAGATCGCCTGACACGAGCCCAACCCGACACCCTAACCCCTAGATACTCTAAACCCTAAACCCATTGCTGAATGGCACCCAAGGACTCCTCAGTCTCTGCGAGCTTCTGCTGTGGCTTCTTAGCAGCATTCTGCTGGGTTGCTGTTAAGGAACTTTAAAACATTACAATAAGAGTAACATACCCATACTAATGTAAGTCAGTTAAAGTTTCTCAACAACAACCCATGCTGAGCCTGCGTCGCAAATTATGCTCACTGGTGCTCAATAAGGATGGGGAATGTATTTTAGTAAGGATCATCATCGGGAAATGTCTGGGAAGTCTCTGTAGCATACCACTTGTCACCTGCTGAAGACCAGGTAGAGGTGGCTAAAACCTTCAGCGGCCTTGGAAGAGGTTTGAAAGGCTCAAAATGGAAGGCAGGCGGGGCAGGTGCGTGTATTGAAGCACATGCCTGGCACATGCTTACATGAGCTATAGTCTAAACTCTTTAAGGGGGGGATATATAAGGGATTATATAGGGGACTACTATAGGGCTTATTAAGGGGGATATTAGGAGTTTAGACGATAGCTCACACATTCGCAACTTGATCCCTGGCCTGGGACTTGGGGTACGCGGGTCGATTAAAACTCTCGGTGAGAAAAGATTAGAATTTCCTTCAGATCCCTTTGCCTGAGCTAGGGACAGGTGTCAGGAAATGTTTCTCAGATTTTGTGCTGCGCATCTAAGCATTCACTCAGCTGGAGACCTTCTTTTTGTGCAGGGGACTTGGGGATGATGTATGTTTACGGGCCTTTGGGGTAAGTGCCAAGCTGGTCGGTACATCTAGATATGTATGTGTATATATATATGTACATACATATATATATATATGTATAGATATGTATATATATATATGTAGATATATACGTCCTCGAGACATTGTGTGTTTTCATGAGGACATGAAGTATAAAAGCGCCAGGTAATGGTCGAGATGGCATTCCTTCCTGCCCGTGTCATTCTGACGAGAAAAAAAAGTTGATGCAAGGCCACAACGCAACAAAGATGACCCGATTTCACGGAAGCACTCATCATTACTCAAGTGGGCGAGAATCCACGACAAGCAAGTCAAAAGCCTGTTTCTCCAGATCTCCAGGTTAGGAGGTGCTGTTGCCCCGGGCATCCTTCTCTCTAAGGAGATTCATGGTATGACGTCATGACACCATTTACTTTTGCCTTGCCTGCATGTAGCACTGTTTCTGCGCTACCAGCGGTGGAATTCGAGTCATTGTGAGAGCACGCTGAGCAGTACGATTCTATTTCGCAAGACGAACAGGGTAATGATGATGGATGGAGTCATGACTTCACCAGAGCCTTCAGAGACACGCCGTAAGAAATGGACAGGAACCTGTTGTGGGTCTGGGCCGTATGAAGAAGACCTTAATTTCATCTATTGCGTGTGTGTGCCTTACTCTGGAACGTTGCTGCCGCCACCGCCTCCGCCACCATCACAGGAAGAGGAGGAGGAGGATGTTCCAGTAGTAATTACCTGTAAAGTATCAGCAGCGACAACAGATAATTTGCAAGGTAAGTGCGGCGGCGCCTACCACGCCAAGCCGCAGGAGATGGGTTTGCGGCTTAGGGTTGCAGAGGGATGCGGCAAGTGCGGCTAGGCAAGCCCCACAGAATCCGCAAAACGTGTTATCAACAATGCGAGGCTTACCATTGGTCAGACCTTTGCCCCTGCATGCTTGCAGAGGATTTGCTCATCTTCGGGACTTTATTTGCATCAGCAGTGAACAGCAAATTCAAAGAGACAGGAACTTGCAACGCGCGGGTCTCCTCATGATCACCTCCAGGATTGTTTGCAGGAGCTTAAGCAGTTCGAATAGAGGAGAAACGAGTGGAAAGCTACAGCGTGGACAGCTATATCAAGTCGGATACTCTGATATCATCCAGGTTACGGGGCTGTGAGCGGGCTCGCTTGTTACGCCCGCCCTTACCCCCGCAACTTGTATTTGAGCTAGCCCCCTAATCGAAGGCCTTAATCTTGTAATCTTAACATCTGGGAATTTCCCAAAACCATCGCTTGAATCTAGAAGGGAGCTCACCTGATTCACTTAGAAGCCATGTGCCCGTAGACTTCCCAAAGTGCTCAAACTTCGTTCACCCTCCAAATCTTCTCTCACGCGGGCAGGTGCTCTGGAACAGCAGCCGTGGGGATGGAGATTGCTTGGAACTACCTGGGCCAACCTGACGGAAAGAAAGAACGAGCAAGAAAGAAGGGAGAGAAAGGGCCCAGGGAAAGAAGAAAGGAAAGGCAATGATAGACCCGAATTGCAAGAAAGAAAGGCATGACGAAAATTCAATTCAAAATCTTTAGACAAAGAAAAACAAAAAGAATACAAGAGACCCAGCCAAGAAAGGTTGGGCAGAAAGGAAAGGTCGCAGCAAAGCCGGGAAAAGGGGTCTTCAAGCTCCTTATGGGTGATGCTGCCTTACCGTTTGGGCTTCAGAGCAGACATATACACATATACATTGACGTTTGTTGTTCAATACCTGGTGTGCGAAGTGCGCGAAACATCCGAAACGGTCAGGACCTGCTCCTGATCAGAAGCCGCCGGAAGGGTCCATGCACGTATGGGGGGGAAGGTGTAGGTATAAGATAATATAGCATATTACAATATAATGTAGATTCCACACTGTTCCACACTTCCCCAGGTCTATGATACAATTACTGCTATCGAAGTCCCAAGTACTGGGTACCTGGAGTTTCTGGGAACGCCGTCAAAAATATGGCCTCCTTCAAAACAACTCGCTGCCACATAGCATCCTATTCTGAGGAGTTCTTGCAAGTCCCTATTGGCAATTTCCCCCTGTGTCCTGCACTGTGTTCTGCAACATAGCTGGGCGCAAAATGGCAAGCGCGTCTTCGTCTGAACCTTTTGCTTGCCGCTGGCCTTAACAGGCTCCTGACATTCTCTGGTGTTATGTACTACAAAGATCCGTCAGAAAAAACGCAAGCTGCCCACAAGGCTATTTTTTTTGGTGGAGGGGGACTTATCAGCATTTATACAGTGTGTTTGGGGTGCGTACAAAAGTGGAAGCATACATACCATAATACAGCAACTGCAGATTGAGGATGTGAGGCAGAAGATGTCAAAGAAAGACCCTAAACCCTAAACCCTAAACCCAAGCGAACTAAGGCTGACCACAACAAAGGCTTGATAGGTTGTAAAGAATATGTGCAGAAGGTAGCAAAGCTCAAAAGAAGACTTACAGAATGTAGGAAAGCTGGAAAGAAAAGCTACAGACACCTGGAGGATAGGCTCAACAGAAGCGTTACAGAAAGTAGAAGGACAAGTTGGAAAGAAGAGTTACAGAAATTAGAAAGATCAGTTGGAAAGAAGAGTTACGGAAAGTAGAAAGACGAGTTGGAAAGAAACGATGCAGAAAGTAGGAAGGATGAGTCGGAAGGAAGAGTTGCAAAGGGAAAGAAAAGTCACATGCAGCAGGAATGATGACTTGGAAAGAAGAGTTACAGGTCCAGAAAGCAGGAAGGATCAGCTCAAACGAAAAGTTTACACAATGTCGGAAGAAGGATGAGCCGGGACACAGTTTAAGCGAAAGTAGGCAGGATAAGTAAGTCGAAGAAAAAAAGGTGCTTTTCAAAGCTTACCATACCCGGACTATAGTTCTTGCCGCAGCCATCCCTCAACAGGCCTCTATGATTCTGAAGCCCTCACCAACACCAGGGTCCCTCGCAAACAGCAAAGCTCAGCTACTGTAGAAACTTGATTAGTTCCCAAGTACAGAGAGAGGTTGTTCTCACCATCTGGGTTGTTCAGGTTTAAGCCAGAAAAATCGTTAACGGCCAATTTTGATCAGATGCCCCGCCCCATTCGACAAAAGAACGTCCGGGAGTGTCCTAGACCCTAGACGGAGCACGAGCCCTAGGAAACACGAGGCCGAAGACATCAACCCGCGACTCTCCAGAACCCTTGAAGCCCAACTCCCCCATGAAATGAGAGGAAAGCCCAAGTCATGGGAAGAAGTGCGAACAGAAGGAAGCGCCAAAGGCCCATCTTTCTCATGCTTTGTTGTACCTACCTACGGGAATGGGCGTGAGTAGAGGTGAGCATCTATAAACATAAGTAGGCTTGCATGTATACATGGGCTGTTAGCCTGGCTTTGCCACAGCGATTGTTGGCATTCCAGTGCTTCCTGTTTAGTTTTTCTGGTTCGTCGTTTCCATGAATGTGTGGCCCAAATATAGACCCTAATTAGAATCCTTCTTCTAGGAACTCCACAAAAGGGGCGCGTATTTTTGAAATCCCATGGGGTAATAAGGCTTGCTTCGCTAAGCCTACCTGCGAAGAATTTATTTCACATTCAAAGCATTGCTTTCATTGGTGGGACACAGCCAGGTCTACTCAAGGGTCCAAGTCAGGGCGGGTTCCATATAAGTACGGAGAGTTCTTACTATTCTTGACAAGATCACCTGCCGCCTGATGTTGACAGTGTTGGGTCTCCGGTGCGATTTTTAGGGGCTGGTGCAGCGGAAGTGTTTTACAGTGGTAGGGTAGGGTAGTAGGGTATAGGGTTTAAGGTTCAATGTTAAATGTTTAGAGTTCAGTGTTTGGGGTTTGATGTTTGGAGTTTAGGGCTCAGGTTTAAGGCAGAATAGCTCTACTTCTAGCCTTCGAGTTGCCGATGAACCACCAAGGTGACAGGGATCTTTTCGGCACGGCCTTAGTTGCCTTGACGTTTTGAGAAGCGATCAGGGGGTGAGTTCCCAGATGATGGCCCCTAACCCTAAACCCTCAACCCTAAACAAGTTCCTTATATTTCAGTAGCAGATGGATGGTTCTCAACATGATCCCTACATCATCCCTGGGTGCCCCGATCTGCAAACTGGGCAGGTTGTAAAGACCGCCCCCGACCTCGCCTCATATAAATGATGGCTTTACACGTTAAAAGCCTTCGGCTCAAGCCGACCCCAGAGGCGGTCAGGCTCGCCCCGGTACGACAAGACGGAGACGAGAGGGAAACTCACAGTAGAAGTCATCTAAGGCAGACGGGTTCACGCCAGCGCAGCCGACATTGCGCCAGCACCAGCACCAGCAGCAGCAGCAGCACTGCGATCAAATTAACACCGTTGCGTTATGTTCGAAATATTGTCGTGCCCTCTATGTTTCCAAGCGCTGAGCACGAGACCAACGCGCGCAAACGAGAGAAAAACAAGCCAGGCTGCCGGTACTCCACAAAGCTCTGGGCGTCTGCTGCTAAGGCCACAATTGTCGGTGCCCCCAGAAAAATATCAGCCGGGATACCCCCTTACTCACCTGGCCGCGTTTTCGGGTTATAAGGGAGGAAACAAACGGGTTTTCACCTTCTCCGTCTCCTGAGACCACCCAACACGCCTCCAAAGGTCTGCGGATGTTTGTACAAAATGATGGTTTATACAGAACATGATACCAAACCCAAACCGGCTCGGTTCCAGGTTCTGAAGCTGCTCAAAATGAATATGACATGGCCGGTACAAACTACGTATCATGAAGCCGTGAGAACAAGCTTTGTAGGGACTAGGTAGGGGGTATATAAGGATAAGGAGGCTACACGACATGGAAACCCTCAAAACTGGATTTTATTCGGATTATATGAGTAGTATTTTATTCGGGGATACTACGGTACCCAATATAGAGTAAGATTATATCCTCCTTTTGGGTATAGTTTTTATAAAAGGAATATTATCTTACTATATGTTCAACCACCAAAACACCGCTCATATGGGATTATGTAGGAGGCAGATAAGGGCTTTAGGGTCTAGGCTCCCCCCAAAAAAATATGCACCCCCCATCTAGCCCCTGTTTCGAAGGAATCTGGTCTTGATAGGGCCCTTGTGGGTGTCCGTGTCAGACTGGGAACCAGTAACCCGGTACTAACCTGGGCCCTTCCCTGTAGGTGCTATTTGGGCTTTGGTTTAGCCTTTAGGGCTTGCTTGACCACCGCGACTTTTTCGGCACCCAAAGACGAACTCCAGGAAGGCCGACAGAAGGCCTTGCCTTTCCAGCCTTCTTTCTTTGAAGTTCATTGGTACTGAAAACTCTTCTAGAACTCCGCTATGACCATATGAATGGCCTCAAGGGGCTTCTCATGGGGTTTTAGTTGCTCATGCACCTCCAAGTGAACCTTCCGCTTCATCTAGTACAGTTGGAAGTAGCGTGTAACTAGCACGCCCTACATGCTTACATAATTATATATATATATACATATAGATTTGCTATCAACCTCCAAGTCAGCACTGATGTGTCACGGCGCCTGCAGGGAACAGAGAGGGCCAATCCAGATTCTGAGACTGGCTCAGGAGATGTACCTGGAAAGCACTGCAGTGTGGGTAGGCCTATTAGGTTTTAGCATCTCGGTTTTAGGAAGCACTAGTGTTATTTGTACTAGCAACTAAAGGGGATGTTGGGGGAAATTTGCCTACATGAAATTTACTGGTGACAGGGAAGTTGCCTGAGTTACCTCGCCCATGGGCTTTTGTGCAGCAAGCATAGGGCAGGGTGTTATGTGAGGTCCCAAACATGTGGACCTGTACAGTGCTGAGTTGTATGGGGAAATCACCAGGCGGCAAGACCCTTTCCAGAATTTCCAGTCAGAAGTCGCTACTCTCATCCGGGCTGAGAGCACGTGTTTCATGTTGATGATAGCCGTTGAGAATGAGCATCTCAAGACGAAAAGTGTTGAAGACAGTGCCAAACTGTTAGGCGCCCTTAAGCTTTGCGGCTTCCTACTGGTTGCGGAATTTGGGCGTCATCTACGTTCAATGTAGAAGGCAGGTGGAATCAGGTGCTAAGGTTATTGCCAGTGTTTCCTACTTGTTCAGATAAGGCATGGGCTATCCTAACCTACATGTGCAATCAGGCCTGTATACCTTCAGTCCTCAACTGTGACATGTTTGAAGGTCTCCATTGGCAGGATCTCCCTGTGTGGCCGTTGGTGCGATGCGTTATGTGAGCTACAGTTGAAACTCCTAAAATGCGGATATAGAGGAGCATTTGGGGGTGATTAAGGGGGATACTAGGAGCTTAGACTATGGCTCATGTGTTGTGAGACCTCTAGCTCTCCAGCATCATGCGGGGGCCGTTGCTCCGGGAACATCTGATATCACATGAGTGGTTGCCTGCACACAGATGACTGGGTTGATGTTGAGGAAGGTAACCTAAGTTACCATGCTATGGGTGCATGGTAGATAATGGAGTTTCCTTAGTATAGGAACTTAACCTCAGTTCCGTAACAATAACCCAGATCATGTGTACTACCCTGGTCATGATTGCAGCACATTTGAGCCAAGGCCCGCAACCCGCCTCAAACCAAATCTTGCGATTAAAACGTTGAATGCCATGCCAACGCGCACCACCTTCCTAAGCCTTGCCAAGCTCGGGCGCAGGCATTGAGTTCTCTCGATTTCTAAGGCTTGGTGGAAAAAGAAAGGCCAGCAGAACTGGAAGAGCGGTGGCGGTGACTGGAAGGGCGGCGGCGGGAAGAATTGGAACAAGTGGGAGGCTCTGTCAAGGTATGCATAGTTTGGAAGGGCTCCGATTGTGCACTATCGATTTGATTACGTCCGCTTTCCAGATAAACATGCTGAATGTTTTGGCTGAGGGATAATAATTAGCTTGGGTATTGCCCACAACCAGTAAAAGTGGGGGCATACCTAGCTTTGGGCTACATGAGGGCTTCAGTGGTATCCCTATTCAAGACTGTTTGTGAGGTTGGAACAGTGCCCAAGGGATAATCCCATCCGCTTAGAAAATGCCGTCGCACCCCCCAGGGCCGGGGTTTAAGGTTTAGGGCTCAGCTCAATATAGCAGGTTAGGATTTTATGACCATAATAGGGGTATAACCCAAGAAATCAAAGAGCACTTACCCTCCTAGGGCTCCTTTTAGAGTGCTCTTTGATTCTGTTTNNTACCCTAGATCAAAATCCTAACCTGCAATATAGTACTTGCGTACAATGAGGGGTAAGTTTATAGGGGTGTGGAGTTTCATTGTTGGCGGAGAGTATTAGCGCAGGAATCTCCAGAAGTTGCCTGAGGTTTTTTTGCATGAGCACCGAAGAAGTGGTGTTGAAGCTAGCGAATGCTGGCCAGATTCTTGTGGGCTACACAAAAAAATTGGGTGCCATTTGTCCAGAGTCCCTATGTGAATTACTATATTGAGGTCAGATTGTCGGGGGCCCCTATTAAACCACAGAGGAACAAAAGAGGTTCTAGTATCCGCGCGGGCAATCAGTTTCAAGAGCCAAGTAGTGATTGGTGGTATTCAGTAAGTTGGAAAAAGGAATAGCTCACTATGCATAACAATCCATTTCATCGATTCCCTCATCACCCCCCACCCCGTGAGATCCCGTGAGCACGATGTGTATACATGTATACCAGCCGTACTGCTATGATAGATCAGGCAATCTGCTGCAGCAACTTGCAACTGTCAGGACGTGACTGCGCCATGTTTGCAGCGCAGGTTGGAGTTTGAGAGCAAATCTGTTAACCCCCTTGAAGCCCATGTGAAAGGCTTTTGGCGCAGATAGCGACATCTGCAAAAATTGAACTATCCCTTTGAGCACCGATGAGCATGCTGTAGCTGACTCCTCATGTGGAAGCTGTCCCCAGTGATAGTTGGGATCGATCATTCACAGCTCCAGAAGCATCAAGGATTGTCCTTTGAGCCCGCGGCGCACAAACTTGTCTGCTACCCCTGAACCTCAAGCATGCCTTTCCTTTGCGGCACCTTAACACAACAAGGGCTTCAATGAAGGTACCCTGTTCTTCCTATTAGACCCTGCCCCATGCCCAATTGCCAGTTGGCTTGGAGAAATGGCCAACAGTAGTTGACGCACTCGCAAAGGTGTAGCAGTCAAGGACTTTAGTGGATGCGAGGAACCCTTCAGAATTCCTTTCAAAATCCACATATTGCCAGAGCCCCGTATTTTGAGACACCTCTGTATGCAGGGCAACAACAAGTGGAACGATTGGAAGAAAAAGGAAGAGGAGGCGCCAAGGGTGAACTGTTTACCGAAACAGTTTTGAGGAGCGTGCCCCAGATATGCAAAGTTGGTGCAGAATCAACACACGTTTGAGCCTCCTTATGGCAAATACCGTATGGAGGATTTGCAGGTGTTCAATACAGAGCCGGTCTCCATGTGTGGCTTTATATTCCGACACAGATCCTATATGATATGGGTTCCGTCTCGTTCAGGCGCACGGCATGCCCCAAAAGGTTAGGGGTTTGGGGCTTAAGGTTNNAGCAGGATGTCAATGTGCTCAAAATGTGGGTTATGGGACATGTTCATGCTGGCCAGGACAATCGCGTTCATGTTCCTAGTGCAACCATGATGGAGAGCATCCATCTTGGCCAAGACTTGGTCCTAGTGTATCCATCTTCGAGAGCATCCGTGCTGGCCAAGATAATAGCCTTCATGTTCCTAGTGTTTCAATGTTCCCAATCTTTTTCACCTGACGTAAGTAATTTTTGAAATTCCACGCACTGCAAAATAGGTCAATAAGTCTCATAACACACAATCAATGTCAATTACATTGTTTTTGCGTTTTCCTCACGTGCAAAACATAAGGGCGGCAGG
>CAJNIZ010048037.1:0-10199 GCA_905231905.1 Symbiodinium pilosum | reverse complement strand
ATTGAGGGGGTGTGGGGGGGGGGGTAATTACGTTCGTTTTATCTTGAATTGCATGGTCACATGTGATCATTATTGCTTTTGCTGCTGCTGGTTGCTGCACATGTCATTATCGTGACGTGAGAAGGTAATAACGTTGCAATCACTGTAGTGTAGAGGCCTTCTTTAATGTCCTTTCGCCGCCGCTTATTCAGGATCTGGCCATTGCTGGGAAGGTCCTGTTTAATGTGTTTCGGTTTTGGGGCCCTAAAAATGCGGGACCGAATCCAGACCATCCCTTTTAACATAATCTTCATGGCCTCCCGGGGCCCTCAGCACCGTGGGACCCTTATTCAGGACGTCTAATTTTTCCGGGGGCCCTATGGTTAGGGGGGGCTAAGATTAAAGTGAGTCCAGAATTAACGGTTTTGTCTTGAATCCAATGGCAAAGTCTTATCTTCATTGCATTTGCTGACGCTGTTTGCTGCAAGTCCCAGGTTACCGCAGTAAGTAAAAGGTATCTTTCGAACACTGGTTACGCAAAGCTTCCTTGTACTTGATGTTCTTGGTATGCAATGGCTGGCGCAGAATGAGCCAGATAGGGCGGGGCAGGAAGCGCTTCGACATGTCCCTCTTTCAAACCTTGCCAGTGGTCATCAAGGAGAAGTAGCACAGCCTTAGGTTGTCACTCCTGCGAAACAGACGCAGGTGATAGCAAAAAAGTCCGGCGCTCTTCTGCAAAAGATGCGGTTCTCATCAGGGACAGCAACGCGTAAAAACGGCCAAAACTACTTACTAGCTTTTGCGCCTTTCCATGAACCCCTTAACGCTTCAGACGAGCAGTCCGAACATTATAGAAGTGCACGAAGTCCTGTAATTCACAGCACGTCAAAACATTTTGCCAAATTCTACCCAACTTGCAAAGCCGCAAAAGACCGATCGATTATCATCCTGATAAATCAACCCACAAGTAGTTTCCCGGATTTTTTTGACCCTCAAGTTTGCACAGCCTCAACCAGTCAATGCCGACGAAGTACTGTAGAACGCAATTCTTTTGCAACTTTTCGGAAGACTGTGCAAGCCCAAGACCCCTGCGATCAATTAGCATCGCGACGCCTAGTAGTAGTAGTAGTAGTAGTAGTAGTAGTCGTAGTCGTAGCAGTAGTAGTAGTAGTAGTAGTAGTAGCAGTAGTAGTTGCTGATGTTGTTGTAGTAGCAGCAGTAGCACTAGCACTAGCATTAGCCGTAGCAGCAGTATTTATATGGGGTCTAGGGTTAGATGCAAATCAGTATGGAATATGGTATGGATGCGGGGGTCTTATAGGAGACATACAGAGTTTCAAGGAACTCAAGCCAAGGCTGTTGCGAGAAATCCCTATGGTTTACCGTTTATCTGACCATTCACCCAGATTGTGCTAACTTGCTTCAAGCTCTGTAACTGCAGCAACAATCCTGCAGCCGGTGTCTTCTCAGACCTATTGTCGACTTGATCACATGCAAATACTAATATGGTAGGGTTCGAGAGTGAATCTTGCCATCTGGGCGCTGCCAGCAAATTAAAGATCCCACCCAGTTTGCCTTTATCTCTATCAGGGCCCCCCTCCACATTTTTTGGAGTTCTCCATATAGAAACTTTAACAACTTCATCCCCTAGTCCCACAACTCAGGGGGATGGCTTTGAAGGCTTCTGGGAGACTAGCGCCCTGAGAACTGCCTGCCCTTCACGGTTTTCCAAGCTGTCGGAGCTTGAAAGATGATTACAACACCTCCTCTCGCGTCATCGTAATGTTGTCCTTGCCCAGAGCCCAATAATTAGGTACTTGGGAACTAGGTAATAGTATGTAATAGTGATTATAGTACAGGATTTTGGTAAGTATATGATTATTAGGTACTTGGACCCTTAGGGTTACTCAGGACAACTACCGAACATGTTCCGTTAGGTTCGTTTTTTTCTCTGCAGTAAGCCTGGAAGACACGTTGGGGCAAACTAACGTTGAGCCCCCTGTACACGCCCCAAAGAACTCGCCCTGCCAGCAGAGTCGATGCCCACAAAGCTATCAACATCAAATCATCTTCCAAAACACTATCGTTTGGTGCTTGGGAGAAGTAGAGGAAGCCAGGGCAACAAGCAAAAACATGGTGCTAAACAATAGTGATATTGGAAATAAAGCGCGTGAGGTCGTAAAAGTGATTGCAGCCTAAACCCTAGACCTTATAAATGTGGCAAATGCCACGACCAGGCGCAGCGGCAAGGTTAAGACTTGCAGTTAGGCATACTAAAGTATATTGGGGTTATATATAGGGATAATGGACAATAAAATGGAAACTACTATAATGGGTTATATTATAGGGATTATAAGCAGCCACAGGGGAAGAAACAACTGTGCGTAAAGCAAGGTTCAACAAGACGGCACTCAGAGCAAGAGCCGCCACGCGAACAAGGAAAACTGCCTGAGACAATATGGCAACTGTGAAATATACGGTAGCAAGGGTCAGCAGCATCCATGTAGTCATAGCCAACAAACTAGAATCATAGACAGCCGCAAGAGCTGCAAATACGCAACCATTCAAACAGGCCAGAGAAGACTCTTCATGCTTGTTATCACCTTGCTTTTGATTGTCTGCTGATCCCTGCCTAAAATTCTAAGCCATCTATCCTGAACTGAGAGCCTAGAGTCCCCGCACTGCGAAAGCTAGCTCCAGTCAAGAACCCCGAATCCTGTATAACCACCATGCTTTTAATTCCCTGGGATAACAAATAGTATAATCTGCCTTCAACCCCTTGCCCTACTGCCTTGCAGGCACCGGGGAGGGCTCGCTGGATGCCGCGCCGCCGGAGGATCGACCGACGGAGTATCGATCTATGGATCGAAATATTTGGAGGATTTTGGAGGTTGAGCTCAAGGTCCTTTAGGGAATATGCAGGGTTCCTGTAGCATACAAGAAAATACAGGGTGATAAGCCCTTGTTTCCATAATGGCCATTTTGGACAGGAATTTTCATCAAGTACAGGGATCGATGAACATCGAATCGGATAGTTGCTATGGCCTAAAGAGGCAAATCAGCGCTCAATCGAGCTGTTCGAAAGTCATGTCGTTTCGCGAAGCGCAGAAGAACACGCTGCATTCGGTGGTGTTGAGAAATGAAGGAAACACGCCAAGGAACGCCTGATGTTTCAAGGACAACAAAGATGATGATTTCTATGCCCTGAACGTGGCGATTCTAAAGTGTTTTGCATGATGCTTTGCTGTTTATTGCATAGCGTGTTGCCGTGATGTCAAAACCGTGCATTTTACTGCAGATGTGCGTTGCTTTTTTTTTGTGTTGGGAAGCGTCTTTCTGCGGGAACTTATGAAGCGCCCTCTTGTCAGGTACTGCTGGGCACCGTGTCGACGTTGCATTTGGCTATTTCGAATGCTCGTGCGAATCTTGGGGCTAGCTGCATTAAACTTGTACGCACAGAGAATTTTGTTTCGTCTACATGGCAATACGGTTGGTTTCATCATTTTCTGCATCGGGTGTGACAAGCAAGCGTGGGTATGACTGGCACAATGCCCTGGAATGCTTGCGTGCACTTGGGCACCGCTCAGCGATCTGGCTACTTGTCATGATGGGTTCCCTCACTGGATGATCGGCCCTCGGCCCTCACTCGGCGCGGAGCCCATGCGTAAGTCTGCGCCACTCCTTGTTCTAAGCTTTTTTCTACAAGTTCGGTAGCGATATAGCCATCCGCTTGACCTCTCCAACCGAAATTACGCCATGAATTGTTGCGAACTGCTTGCGCCCGCTTGGAAACGGAAAAGGTGCAACTTTTCATGACTGGTTGGTCCATGCGTTTACATGAAGAAACGAAGCTGTGGCCTGACTTTGGTATGACCTCATCGGATGCCTGTACCATTTCCTTGCCTGGTCCAGCTTGCTTATGATTCTAGACGAGAGGGGTTGTAAGTGGATGAGCTTCCTGATGATTCACGCCTCTGAAGTATTTCATGTAGGATTTCCTGGTTTGGGGTGAAAGTCCTTAGGAAAATTGGTAAGTGAACACGTTTGGTGGCCAGTTTTGGGGACCACTTGATTTTCGCAACATGAAATTCGCCTGAAAGTGCTTGCGATTTGAAAGCCCAAAGTTTAGCGCAGGGGTTTTAAGCTTCAGGGCGAAGGGGTATTATCAAGGTTTGCTAGGAGCTACCCTGCGAAGGGATTGCTACTCCCACTGCCTTATTTACCCCGCGGATAATGATGTGTGAGCCCCCTGTATATTTCAGTGCTCCAGCTGAAGAGTTCCCCGTTCATGGTCCCTCCGCAAGGCCCTATTGAGGGTATGAGGCAGGGGATGTAATTCAGAGAGTTTACGGGAGTTTACGGTGAAGGTTTGGAAATTTGTGGTAAAGTTCTGGGTGTAGGCCTTTCAGACTTTAAAGGCCTGGGCATGTGAGAGTGTCATTGTTCTGGCCTGAGGTGTTGCTGCTTTGGTCCAGGCTGAATTATATAGTGTGTACTAATATAGGGCCTAAATAATTACCAACATAATGGTTCCACATTCCTTGTATAATTGTAGTATTTGGTACCTCCAATGGACGTCACATGACTTTGGTAACTATTTAGGCCCCTCTAAAATCAGGCAGGTCATCAAGCTTCCAAGCCGTGAAAGGTGATGCTTCTTTGGAGCCACAAGAAGACCTTAACCAGGTACCCCAGTGGTACCCTTTTTCCCGTTTAGGGTTTAGGGTTTAGGGTGGGGTGTCCTTATTAAAGCTGAATAGTAGGGAAAAGGGTACCTTGTATAAGGGGTTACTGGGGAACCTAGTTAACATGGACCTCCACATGTGATAGACTACAGTCCTTATCATAGGGTCCTTGCAACCCGTAAACCCTAAACTCCCCCACACCCTATATGGTAGTTTCCCAAGACAGGGGGACCCCAATATAGACCCCAATATACGATGGTCCTTAGTTTAGGGACCCTCAAAAAAGTACCCCTAATTTTGGGAAACCCTGAACCCTAACCTTAATCCCTATTATATATTCCATATAACCCCTATATATCTCATATCACCCCTATGTAACCCTAACCCCAATCCCTATTATATATCCCATATAACCCCTATATAACTCCTACATCACCCCTATGTAACCCCCAAATCTGCTACTATTGCAAGTGCTGTGCCCTATGCCTGAGCCGATGCTCTCCCGGTCTGACGCAAGCCTGTTCATGGGCGGTTTTTTGGGTTTGGGAGTCAGGGGTTCAGGGGTTTTGGGTTTAGGGGTTTATGGTTTGGGCTTTAGGGGTTTAGGGTTTATGTTTTGGGTGCTTCAAGTAGATGGGATAACTACAGTGAAAACTAGTTAGAGCCTTCTGACCTACTTGTGACCTTGCGTGTAACGACCTTGGACATTCCCCCTTACTGTAACAGTTAACAGATGCCATGGAGGCACTAGGAGTGATTGTTGCACCTTAATAACACCCCTTCATGGGCAGCTACTGTGAATCGGAATGACCCAAAACCCCTAAACCCTAAACCCTGATTTAGGGTTTAGGGTTGAGGGCCCAATAATCTTCAAGTAACCCCTACATGCGTCGGAGGAGTCGCCAGAGGAGCTTGAGAGACGAAACGCGATTGCAACAAGAGGGTCTGTGGGTCCATGAAGTAGACTTGAGTTTAGGGTTTAGGGGTCTCGATTCTTGGGTTACATTTGGAGGTTTAGGGTCTAGGTACCCCCACTCAAAAGATATAGTCTGACAGACTAAGAGCAGATACATGGGGCCCTGAAGCCAACCAAACCACCTAATGTAAGTGCCAGCATCCCTTGTGGTCTTTACGGGTTGGTGGGAGTATGGTCAGTCATTCCCAAGGTAGACTCCAGATCATCAAGCACCGCTGTGGGGTTCCTTTTTAACACTACATCGCCTGCAACTCTACTGCACAGGCTTGTAAATGAGCAGTTTAACTTTACATGTGGGCAGGGCTAGGGAGGATTGTCCATAAGACTTTCAGAGCCCTGAGAAAAACGAAAGGTTGCTGGAAATTCCTCCAGTTTTCGGCATTTAGCTTCACTCCCTCTACACCAAAAGCAGAATCCGCAGAGCATGCTTACATTAGTGTTTCGGCGCAGCACATGACGTTTTTTTTTTGAGTCTCACAAGCAGGAATCCGCTCATGTATCCTTGAAATGGACCCTTAAACAACTCCCTAATTGAGGCTACAGGTAGATCGTAAACCAATCAACAATGTACTTGCCCACCATCTTCTTGAGATTCTCAACCGAGGAAAGAAGCGGCAAGCCCGTTTCGAGGCAAACGCGGTCGTCAAGCCATCTAAGGATGCGAACCGTGGCGTTGTTCATGAGAAGCTCCAGCAAGCGGGGTTCCAAAATTAGGAACCCCTAGGACGTCATTGCGTAGGGATAAGGTTTTGGGCCTTGGCTTACAAGTAGGCTAACTTGAAGGTGCATACCGCAGGCTTCAAGTGTCTGAAGTACTTAGACCCTTGCGGATACAAGACAGGGGGCCAAATAGTGTGAACTAGCTGACGCGAAGATTTAGGAAACCGATCGCGACACGTCAGTATATTCGGGAGTGTGAGCTTAACCTCCAAGCTTAGGGGCTTAGCATGGCTTAGCTGTGTGGCCACATGAACTGTGTGTGCTCGTGATTTGTACCTGATGTTATATGATATGTGCGCTGTCAGACATCGAAGTCCATCTGACAAAGTTTTTGGGTTTGCGGTTTGGTACCTTCTGTCTTGGTACCAGTGGGGTCCGGCAAGCCTGTAAAACCTAGCCCACCTACTTACCGTCAGTTAGCTGGGAATGAAGGTATGGAGAAGAACATGACAACTACCACATTATTGGGGACTATGTCGGGACTACTATAAAGATGGATTCCTTCCTTCCTGGCCCCTGGCACTTATTTCAGTAAAACCAGATTTCCGAGTTCCAGAGCACCGGAGAGGGCATCTCTGAAATACTGGGGTGCCGTTCAGGAACTTAATTATTTGTCAGTTTCCATACTATGTGTATATAGCAAAAAATAAGTTCCCTTATCCTAGTAACTTTAACTTAGGTTCCTTAACGGCAACCCAGACCAGTATAAGGCAAGGAGGATTGGCGCCTGCTGTCCTTCAGCTCCTAACGACCACGACTACTTCTCGGGCTTTTGCGACTGATACATATCCTATTCTTGCTGCTACTACTACGACCACTACTACCACCACCCCCGCCACCACCAACACAAGTACCATCAGCAGCACTACCATTGTCTTAGCCGCTGCCCCAAGAGCTTTTGTGCCACCATTGATCATACGATCCTGGGACCAGGGAAACCCCACCCTTGTCTTGCTGGGGACTAGTAGGGAATAAGAAAAAAATCCCCACTTACCACAAGTAAGTTGTTTTCCTGAATCTTGCGAATTTTGGAGTTTTTCCTTGCAAGTGGGTTCCCTCTTAAGGATAATCTGGCTAGTGTGTTATTTTGGAGTATGCGTGGGGATTTGTTCGAGGCCCGTCATTGCATGGGCTCATACATGAAAAACCATTCGTTTGCAGGGAAAGTGTTAGTAACTCGGCACATCATGTATTTTTTTTGGTGTCAACTGCTCATGAGTTCTTACCTAATGGGGAGATGCAAGATGAGAAAGAAGACAAGTTGACGCCAAGGACTTGTAAGATTGAATGGCCTGGGCCTTGGTACTGGGTCACTGTTGCCTCACTTTCACGTACACCCACATATCGCAGCAGATCCGAAGAAGGGCTCTCCAACTTCATTCGGAATTGGAGTTGAACCGCGGGCAGCTGCGTACTATCACTACTTATGTTATATTATGTTACATTCCAGGGGTTTATGAGCGGGCGCTGCTTTGGAGTTGCAAGAGCGGTTGTGTAGCATTCGGCCCGAGTGCGTGTTTTGAGGGCTTCTTGCTTTGTATGGGTTCGCCGTCAGGCCGTTTGCAAGATCGTTTTCAGGAACGAAGACAATGAAGACATCATTGGTGCACGTGAATTCAGAGCTAATTCTTGCTGGAGCTGGTTCGGTTGATGCCTTAAAGCATAGTCTGCTGTGGCATTGGCATGGGGTTGGAGGGCTTCAGCATAAGTAGAAGCCCGCTTGGTGTAAGTCACAATTTTCTCGATGCCGGTAAAACAAGAACCTACTCATAGATAACTTGAGCGGCCTTGCATGTGCCAACCAGATGAGGCTGTCGAGAAGTCTCGGACATTTTGTCAGAGGGATCCCCTCTTGTTCTAGGTGCATGTAATGTGTGTGGGGCCGTTCTTGTCAACAGCAGCCACGTGCACGGATGCAAAGACCTGGAGGGCAATTTGGAGGCTTGAGCGTTTGCCCATCTCATATTGGTAGCCCTTGTATAACTATCGAGTTCTTCAACATGGCTTCACGGTACATTGTGCCTAAGGTTTAGGGGCTATACAGGATTTAAGGGGGTAAGGTATGAGTCTTCTGAGATGCTGACGAAACCTAATCCTGCCCCCCTTAACTGCAAATCACTCAAGAGGGTACAAACATATTTGCTTGGCTGTGTCCGAACGTGGGCGAGCGTATATGGAGCAGGTATGGGTGGTCCGAGTCCAAGGTATCAGTTCGCAATGCAACGGTGCGCAACAAATTGCCCGACAATGCCTGCGCGGGATGGGTCCAGGAATGTATCCTGAACATAGCCACACCCTACAGACCAAGACGCGCTTACTTCATGGCTCCTATATCCCTCAACCCTGAACCCTAAATTGTGGCTTCCATTCTGTTTTCCATGATCTCTTCACAACCCCCTATATAGTCCCTAAACCCTAAATAGCACCCCCTATAGTCCCTAAACCCTAAATAGTACTCCCTATAGTCCCTAAACCCATAGTACTCCCTATAGTCCCTAAACCCTAAATAGTAGCTTATGAGCCCTTCACGACCCTACTGAAGGTCTGCAGCGCCGGAGAAAGAGAACGGTGACGCTGCGGGCGAAGCTGCCGAGGAGCCTGGCGAGGCCCGAGGGGGCGGGGCGGGGAAATGGGGGGGTTTCCAACTTAGGGTTTAGGGTTTAGGGATGTTTTGGGGTTTAGGGTTTAGGGATGTTTAGGGTTTTGGGGTTTAGGGTTTAGGGGATCCTCTTGCCAGCTGCCCACCTCCTTGACTGTAAGTAGTAGGCTTGGATTTGGGGGTTAAGAGTTGCGATTTTGGTTGAGCATGCGGTCCAGGATTTAGGTGAGGCGCTTTCAGCACGAGGCCAGGTCATCACTAAACCTGGTCGTCATGTAGGGGAATGGCTGGCAAGATCTAGCAATTGCTTGCGTGAACTAAGCTGTCTAATGACTAGAACCCCAAATGGGTCCGGCTTCAAAAGGACAACTACAACAGTCCATGAAGGGCCCCTTTTCAGGTTCCATGTTCGTTTGGCGAAGGGTAGATTACTTGAGTTTTGCCTCGACGCCAAGAATCTTCTATCCCCGAATCTCTTAAGGGCCCCTTACTTCAGAATCATCGTAAGTGACTGTTTTTGCAGCATCTTGTTAGGGGCATCAAAGCGCGCAGTCTCTTCGGCGTCTTAGCAAAAAGGGCACAAACAGGTCTCCAACCAACCACATACAACCCTCCTGACGTACAGTTAAGGATGACATAGGACGATTGGAAAGGACTAATTTCGTTAAAGGGCCCGGCTTCATCAGTGGGGGTGGGGACCCTGAGCCATAAACTTTCAACATCAAACTCACGGGTAAGGTTTAGGGCTTAAAGGGTCTAGCCGTAGCCTTCTAGCCGGCCACAAGAAGCCCGGATATGCCAATTCTCTGAAAGATTGCGGTGCGATTTGATGTTCCGCAATACTGAGCCCTAAGTGCTGGACAAGGACATTCCTTCCTAGGCAGATACTTTTGGCTCAGGTCTGCACTGTTTGATTGCTTGGGCTAGTCAGCCCGTAAGCCCGAAGCCCCAAACCTCCAAACCCCAGCCCAAACGTATCCCTCCCAAACCCCAAAGCCCACATGTGGGTGGGGAAACCCGAACCCATGACAAGGTAAGACTCTATAGGGTTTAGGGTTTAGGGTACCTATTATGATGGATAACATTGTTTTCGCAATTTGCCTACCTAACCCCCAAACCTTAAATCCCCATATCATACCAGTTCCATTTGGTTCTCCTTTTCAGGGGGTTGTAAGGTAGTCAACTGTTAATGGATGGAACCTACATAAAAATCCACTAAACCCTGAACAACCCTAAACCC
>CAJNIZ010048036.1:0-34194 GCA_905231905.1 Symbiodinium pilosum | reverse complement strand
ACCACGCCAGGAAGCCTGAAGTTGACGGTGAGCACGAGCGGGGCGTTCCACAAATTTCATTTTATAGACCATTTAGCCGAAGTCATGGCCCGTCGAAACACAGCACAAACACTTATGATGCCAGCTCAGCCATGCCACCAAGTCCCATCAGCAGCGCCCCCAGGAGTAACAGGCAGGGCACGCGCACCCGCCAGCTACCGTAGGTCCTTGATTAACGACTCTCTGTGCAAAGTAAAGGCAGGGTTGCCAACTAGACAACATGCAACATTGAAAGGGCCATCAAGCGATGCAGCTCATGCTTCGTTCGCACCTCGCGCTCCCAGTCGCCGCGTCCTGAGAACACATGCTGGCAGATCTGTCTGGTCAGGCGGGCCTGTGGGGTCCCGCAGAGCTTTTGTGCTTCAATTGCTTCAACTTGTGCGACGGCAATTCAGCCAAGGAGCCGCTGCCAACAAAAACATGCGCCGTCTCCTGGCTGTACTCTCCCTTGTATGCACCAGCATAGTGGTAGGACTCGTGCGTCTGAACCGATGATGGATCACCTGTACACAAGCTCGTACCTAGTGACCTAGTATGAGCCTGGGCTCTGGCTGAGACAACACCAGATTCAGCCAGGCCACCCTCGAAGCAAGCGTTGGTGCACACATCCTGGCTCTCAAGTTCGACTTCTGACTTCGGCATCGCGCGGCACACAAGAGCCGCACAGCAGACTGGAGCTTCACGAGCCAACTTAAAGCTACGGATGCTGCTGTTGCGCCCCAGCTTTACTACTTCAATGTTGATTGCTTAAGCTTCTCAGCATTCTAGGAGCACAGACACATCTCGCAAGCAATCTTTTCGATGCCAGCTGAGCAGACATCTAGCCACCTACTGATGTTACACGGCACCCAGTGCGACAGATCTTAGGTTGACAAGCCTCACCCCAGCCCTCAGTCGAACCATCGAAGGCAAGCCACAAGGGCTACATGGAGCTACTAGATCTCGTCCAGACATGTTGTTGCTTCACATTGCTCAACTCACCGGACAGCCCAAGTTGTAAGTCGGGGCCTTCGATTTTTACCCACGCCGAGACATCTTTGAAGAAGCATTCCCGGTGCCGTTGAGATTCCTGATTCTGCACAGCATAGTAAACCTCCATCCCAAGCTTGAACACCGTTGGTCTGGCAATGTCTGGCTCGTGTTCTACACGTAGCACATCTTGAGCAGAACATGGCCTGCAGAAGCTGTCATAGAGGGCATGCACGAAACAGCTCAAGTGCCATGGGGATAACCACCTTCATTGCTTTCCACTGGGCACGCGGAGTTGGTCTCGGAAGCTTTGCCGAGGCCCGTTCAGGGACGTTGCATAATCACTTGCTTGCTCTGAACCTGCCACTTGCAACCACATGACAGTCCCCTCGGTGGTCTTATGGTCTGAGTTGTCGGCTGTAGAGCTGCTCTTTACTTGTTTCCTGGTTTCGCACTCAGTCCAGGGTGTTCCTGGACCGTCAGCTCATTCAGCAGCCCAGGCCCTGAGTACGGCAGCAGTAGGCCTCGCGAACGCAGCCCACCGAGAGGCTAGCACGAGAAGCAAAAATCTCAAAAGCTGCTCTTGGCCTGCTTCTGCGAAGACCAAGTAGCAGCTGCATTTTGCAACGCTGCAAGACAGTCAAAGTCCCCGTGTGCGCTCACATGTTCCTGGAGCTTTCCAAGGCATTCCAGGCCCAGGCAGTTGAAAGAACGTTCAGCCGCTCGGCCTCGAATTTCTCCTTGAGCCCGAAGTCCTTGGTCGCATGGGGAAAATGACCACAGCCCCTGACATGGAAAATCGTCAAGCGGAACCGATCACTGTGTGGGAGAATCAAGCCAGATTACTTGTGGTGGCTGGGAAAGGGACCTCTTCAGGACCGAAAAATGTCCAACAAAAACACGTGGTTGTCGCGGCACCGTTTTGAAAGTAGCGCTTAAGTGTCGAGGAATTAGAAGAACTACGCTCATGTGGATCCTGCCGACAAATTGGACGACTGACCAGCAAGGCATAATCTACCAACTACGTCAAACTAGCAACTCCATTCCGGAGGTTGACTTTGCCAAAAGCGTTCCGCAACGTTCACGCGGCTTACAGACGACAATGACTCTTCTGCGCCTTCCACGAACTCCACTCCAAACGCTGATGGGGCACTTGTCTTTGCCCAGGCTCACAGCCCATTTCCTTTCAATGAATTCAGGCTGTCCGTACCTACTGCGGCAAAGCAAATACTTGGTCGCCAGCCTCCACTGAGCATTCCCAGCAAGCATCGCACTCCAGCTGTACCTGCAAGATTGACCATCACACAGGCAACCCCTAACTTGTGTACATCCTGGCCTTGCTGTAGGCCAGGGTGCAGGCATTGTCCTCATGTGTGTGCGCTCGCCAGCATGTTCGGCATACCCTGCTATGATACAAACATGGGGTCTCCTGTTGAGGGTAGACATTGTGGAGCGTCCACTGGAATTGCTCCCTGCCTTGGGTGAGGTTGCATTCCCTTTAGATGAAGCCCAACCTCGCAACGTAAGCTTAAGGTATACTTGTCCCGTCCAAGTGCAAGTGGATCTTGTGCCGTGGCAGTGGGCATTGCACCTTTGGCTTCGAGGATCCAGAGGCGCACAGCCCGTGTGGAAATGACTGCAGCACCTCAGACTTATCATGCTACACTGGTTCAATCTAAACTTTGCTCACATTGCGCACCTAAATTGGCGAAGGAAAGTCGGACAATTATGCTTCATTTTTTTCATAAGCGCCGCAAACATCCGCACGAGAGATACCTAGCAGCGCCGCCCTTCTGAGTGGCTCGACCACCTCCGCTGGCCGGCGGTCATGCTGTGGACCTGACGTAAGCACAACAGCATCTTGGCAAATGCCTGAGTGCCTTACTTGCAGCCCAGACGCAAATCTCGTGCAATCAAAGGAAGTGCAACCTTCTCTTTCGTGGAGACAACACCAGTCCTGTGGCAAGATGGGCGAAGAAAGTCACCCACGAGCCTTCCAACCAGACTTCAAGGGGCTTTGTCTCCCTTCTTATACGGACCGGAGGCTTCCAGACAAAACAGAAGGCGGATGTGGCAGGGCTACCTACAAACAAACGATGCAAAGCACGTCCTTTTTCTCATCTGACCAGACGTGCTTCCAGTTTGGCAGGCCTGCCTGACAATCCTCGGTCCAACGGCGAAAAGCATCACAAAGAATTCATCCATACCTGTCCGCTCTTCCATACCAGACATTGTAGAGGTAAGACTCTACACATCTCTACACCACTCCTGCATGCCTTTTAGCTTTAATTAATGGTGGTTCCGAGCTCATTAGGCCGTTTGGTCGCTCGTTACCTAGTCACGAATCACTGCTTCACGACTGGTAGCCAGGCTGGCTGCAGTCTCAGACTCGTATGGTCGGGTTCGGGCCTCATCATGCTGGCCAGTTGATTCCCGAGACCCGCTGACGTCTTTGGCCCTTGATGGGTAGTCGTTTGAGCCATCGGAATCAAATGTCATTGGATCCACCCCAATCCGAGACCCGCTGATGTCTTTGGCCCTTGCTAAGTAGTCGGTAGACCCATGGATATCAGATGCCATCGGATCCACCCCAATCCGAGACCCGCTGATGTCTTTGGCCCTTGATAGGTAGTCCGTAGCCGTAGAGCCATCGGAATCAGATGTCATCGGATCCACCCCAATCCGAGACCCGCTGACGTCTTTGACCCTTGATGGGTAGTCGGTAGACCCATCGGAATCAGATGTCATCGGATCCACCCCAATCTGAGACCCGCTGACGCCTTTGACCCTTGATGGGTAGTCGTTTGAGCCATCGGAATCAGATGTCATCGGATCCACCCCAATCCGAGACCCGCTGACGTCTTTAGCCCTTGATAGGTAGTCCGTAGAGCCATCGGAATCAGATGTCATCGGATCCACCCCAATCCGAGACCCGCTGACGTCTTTAACCCTTGATAGGTAGTCCGTAGCCGTAGAGCCATCGGAATCAGATGTCATCGGATCCACCCCAATCCGAGACCCGCTAACGTCTTTGACCCTTGATGGGTAGTCGTTAGACCCATCGGAATCAGATGTCACCGGATCCACCCCAAAGGCCAAGCTTTTTGCACGATCATCCAGGTCTTTGCAGTGCAGATTGAAATGATGGCAGCAGTAGGCCAGGGCACGAACATCACCTGTGAAATCCTGGCTGCAGTCGGGAGTAATGATAGGAGGAGGACTGTGCTGTGGGCGCCGGATCCCAAGCACAATCGCGATCAGGGCGAGGAGCATCAAGCAGGCCAGCAGTGGTAGCCAGGCATGGCGACCGCTCAGGTCCAAGTCTGGTACCCGGATATCTCTCTGCGTTGGCTTCTGGCTGTTCAAGTCCTTTCTCGCATCTATCCCAGCATAGGTGCTCCTTTCAGGGCTCTGGCTCGCTTCTTCGTCTGTGTCAATGAAGATGCTGAAGCATTGCGCGCCACAGACAGGAAACCATGGTGACCTTGGCATGGTCCAGGCGCCCAAGAACGACTGAGCCAACAGCACAGCGATGGAGATTCTAGGAACTTCTTTCAGGAAGGAATGATTATCATGGCAACTCTGACAGCACTTTATTCGCCAGTCTGGCATTCAGAGATGCTGCGGCACGGTCTTTGGTGCTGCAGTTCTGAATCGTCCGAATCACATTCCGCTCACATCCATCACTACAAGAAAATTCTAGCTACACAGTCTTCGCGACTACACCAGTACTTTTGAGGATAAAACATTTGGCCTGATCGCACGACAGGCAGTCGTCTCGCTTCGAGAGCTCGTCCCGTTACGAATGCGGATTGCAAAAAAAAAACAGCTCGGTGCTTTTGCTTGGCCCCAACCATCTCAGCCTGCCCTGAGACCAAGTCCTGTTCAAGGATCATGGTGAAATGAACGCACGAGTTCTCCAATGCAACGAAGCCCACGGACTGGATGACTGGAGATGGCCAAGCTGTGCGGGTAGGACGAGTTCCGTGGGCCCTTAGAGTAGAAATCTAACGAGTTAAAGCACCAGTCACGTCCTGATAGCTTCGATTCAGGTAGAGAGAGCATTCAGGTCCCAGAAAACAAAACTCCTGCTTTACAATGCTTCAAGCGCAGCATTCCTGCAGCATTGCTTCTGCTCCCCCAGCTAGCTGCTTCCAGGGTTTCTCAGCAAATCCTTGGGATCAGCGTTCGAAGGCTTCTGAAGCCACGAGCGCATGAGGTGGGAGCGCGGACTAAATCAGGCCAAATGCGCGCGGCACGCGCTTTCTTCTGAAAATTCAGCTGCTATTTTTGTTGAAGTCTATGACTAGTCACTCTCGAGATCTCTCGAGCACCCATCTCAAGTCTTGTGAGGAGTCGCTTTGGACATTCTCACATAGCCTAGTCAACCCGCAGTTTCTGCGGTTTCTGGCAAACCGTTGGCCGAGAAGGGAGAGCAAGTGATGTGCCCGGTTCAGTCCTCGACTTTAATCCGACTCTGTCTCGGCCGCGAGCTGATAGCGAGGCTCTTCATGCCTGAACACAAGAGGTGAGCTCGAGTCACGGACGCCGACCACCGCTTCTGTGCAATACATTCAAGGTGCCCCAACGTGAAGAAGAAGCTGCGCCGGCCGCATGAAACCAATGCTACAAGCGCCAAGAAACCGGCCTCACAAACACAGGGGATCCAACATGTCAGCACGGATTCAAGCTTCCAACATTGTGAGGGCTAAGTGCGCAGCGGCAAAGCAAACAGCCAGCTGTCGCATACGCGATGCCTCACAGCACTAGGCACTGTCACATACTCATTGTGACACATGGCGGTTGACAACAGGGAGGCCGTGGCGGTCCATGTGAAAGAACTGAATGTTGCGCCTTCAGCTGCTCTGCACGCTGTGCCAGCTCCAGGAGCCTCAAATGCTTTCATAACATTTCATACACCTTCTCTCATCTCCATGCCACATAATATTTCGCGAAAAGAAGACAACAAATCCTACCCATCCCGTGCCATCCTGCTAAACTACAATCTCAAGGCTTCCTGTGCAAACAACCCCCTGCTCCCAAGTTCCGCGGCTTGTTCTGCAGGTTGTCTGCCCCCTGACACACATCGACTTGAGCCGGTTTACTGCTTCTTGCAAAAGTTTGAGTCTGGAAAAAAGCACAACAGAGTTGGGGAGGTCTTTATCAGACAGGAGCTATCGCAGCTTGCCTGCTAGGCCCTGCTAGGCGGTAGCCACAACTAGTTGCATGCTAATCCCCCGAGGCCGGAGGCCTGAAAAGCCTAAATCAGGGCGGAAGAAGAGCAAGTTAACCCATCTCCTACCCCCCTCGGCGATTTGGGGGGGGGTGCGATCAGCTGCGTTTTCGTAGGTTTCCCAGAAGGGTGCCTCGACTCTGGGTCCAAAAGGCAAAGTTTTCTGGGCACCACGCTAAAAACACGCGGCCAGGGGCCGGGGGGGGGCTGCGGGGAGGTCCAGGCACGGGGGCAGAGCACGGTCACAACTGCTCTTGCCTGTGCTGTCTAGCCTCAGTCAGCAGGTTGTGCCGAGGCGGTCTCGCATTAGCGAGTAAACTAACATGCCACACGCTGCTGCAGAAACCCCACCACAATGTTCTCTCCGATGATGGATTTCACTGGCTCCTGCAAGTTGGCTGCTGATCTTTGCAGACTGAGTCCAATCCTGCAATCTTCTGCTGCAAATGGCAACTTGGCATCTGGCATCAACGATCTTCAACATTCGGGTGCGCTTCTTGAGACCTCACGATGCAGCATGCCCAGCTCTGGATCCCACGATGCAACAAGAGGAAAGCTAGGAAAGTGGAAAGCTGTCTGTCAGGCCGGCACCATGGCCGCAGGCTTGAGTGCACTCCCCATACGGCCTCCAGTCACCTCAGGCCGTGCCGTGTCAATTTGCTCGCCATGCCTAACACTTTACGCGCTGGTTGATTAGGCCCATCCCATTTTATGGTATAGGAAAGGGAAAACAAACGACATCCGAACTTTGCTGTCCATGCCCAGCGGAAAAAGCCGCCGTGTTGAGACAGCAAACAGGCATTGATATGCGAAGAAGTATCGGCTTATTAGGTGCCGGAAAATCACGATGTCGGTGCGGACGTGACTCAGCTTAGGCCTGGGCCCCAGGTGCAGTAGCTCAGTTCATGGCCTCAGTCCGAGCACTTGCGGTACCAGAACGTCTCTTTCGTGGTGCCTCGCAGGCATTGACTGAGCTGATGGGCATTTGCGTGGGCAGCTTGTAGTTTCCTCTGCCGCTTCTGCCCTGCTGCACAAAGGAGGCCATAACATGCATCTTGGCTGCGTAACATGAAGAGCACCAAAGGTGACACAGGTCATCTTGCTTTCGTAGCGCAATTAGGTAATGGTTTGCCCTGTGTAGGCAGTTTATCGACGCTAGCATGTCCATGAGGCTGCGTCAACGTCATCTGCTGACCTTTATTCAGGATTTCTAAGATGCGGAGTGGGATTTCAGGGCGGCTTGCGTGAAGGGAAACGTTTTCTCAGCGTTGGTGCTCCAAAAGATCTGCAGCCGCTCTAGCTCACCACAGAAGCTGTGCAGGTAACTCAAATGCACAGCGCAAGTTAGTGACGTCCAAGCGCCGGACGCACAGCCACGGCCGCCACACTGGGACCTTTGCAGCACAGTGTCGCATCCCGGCGGCAACTCTTGCGGGATGAGCTCTCAGAGCCCCGCGGTCTGACCACGTTCCGGAATCGCTTCATCTGCCCTCCACACTTGTCGCACGCACCCCAATCCTCAACTATCAATGCACTCGGCTTGCAATCCAGCACTTGGCTCGAATTTTGGCGACAATGTCTCAGCTCCACACAGACCAGTGTGACCATTCACAATCTTGTGGCTGGCAAGCCTGCATAATAAAGCAATGCCGGGTGGTGACAAAGCTTCTATTTTCGTAGTGGAATTTGGAAAGCTGTATTCCACAGGTGAAACAGCTGTCTCGTGCCCATGTGGCATGACGCAGTTCAAAGGTGCGCAGCCGCTGTCAAATATTCTGCTCTGTTTAGGTGCCAACACCCTGTACGCAGATGCTGGGCGTCCACCAGCTCTGCGAAGAATGCAAGCAAGGCTGCAGTTCTTACTAGAAGTAGCCTCAAGTGACTAAGGCTGAAGCCTCTGCACAGGGCGTCAACTGACAGCCTTCGGTTACCTGAGCATTTGCTTTGGCATTGCGCCATCCCAGGTGACTGCAAGCCAGGTGCCAGGCGGACAGATCAACGTGACCTTGACTGAGCAAAGCAGCATTTGCACTTTACAAGGATCTAAACACTGTCTGCCTTAACCTCAGCCTGCCACATGGACGACCACCGTGCGAATTCATGGTCCTCACCTTTCGCGTTCGCTCCTGAGGACCCACGCCGCGGATTGAGGCTGAGGTCTTGGCAACAAGGCCCCAGCCCGCTGGCCATGGCCGCAGCTAGCCGAACAAGGAGCCCAGCTCTCCCACTCCTCCATGACCTCGCATGCTTGCATGGCTGGCCCCTGATTTTTCAGAGACCTTGGTAGATGAACGGCGTGTCCGGGTGTCATGCACAATCAACCGAATCCTCACCACGTCCACAGGTACTCACCATGCCTTAGAGTACTGGAAAGGTGAAAGCTTGCCTCGTCTAAGTCTATCACAACCTTTGGCAGAACAAAATGTTAATGACTGACATCACATCTCAGCCCTCTGCAGTCGCCCCGCCAGCAAGCTTTGGCTGCGAAGAGCAGGCTTTTGCCTCTACCACCAGCGGACTTTGTGAATCTCTCGCTGGATGTTGGATGAGATAGGTTTTGCAGCCGAGGTTGTCGCGAAACCCAGGCTGTGTCCGAAACTTGACACTGGCGCGGCTTGTATCCTGAGCAGCACAGAGGAGAGGGATAATTGAAGCCTCCCCCTTCTTCATCCAAATGTGAAGCACATCAGCCTTCCAAAGAACTGCAACGGCGTGCATCTCTTGCCGTGGGCTGAGACTGAGCGGATCCTCAGAAAACAAATGATGACAAGGCTTTGATGACAACCCTGACCTGGCAAAAGCCCTGTCCTTTGGTGGTGCAGCTCCAGGCATTTGGGACGTGACCGCCAACTTGCCATCTTGGGAGCTGTCTACCGATAGCCTCGAATGGCACAGCAGATTGTTCTTGGCGAATGGCATGCCTGCTACTGTCCGTACAACAACCACTGGGAGCCATTGCTGTGTCTCGTAGCTTGTGAATGCTTGATCAGCTGCCAACGCCTGCGTGTTGCACACTGCAAAATCAGCACTGCAGGCCTAAAAACAACACAAAACACATGCCTGCAGGGTAGCGCCGTCCGCTATGTCGAGGAACCTCCGCATTCGTACCACGCCAACATACTCCAATTTGTGACCAGCACGGAAATTCGAAGAACGTGCATTGACTAAGAGGCTGACTTGATCATCAGCATTTTCGCCTTTATCTCTCGCTGGTCATCCTGCCTGGAGCAAGTGCTGAATTGATCTCCAGTGAAGTGCGGCGTTTTTGAGCAACTCTTCGCGTGCTGGGAAATGCTGGACTGCCTAGCACACATGGGCACATGACATGCCTCATGAGGATGAACTGCACCTCGACTTCCGAGCCTGCAAGCGAAAGGGGACCGTCACAACACATCACATACTTCCCGCCGATCTATACTGGTGCGTAGAATCCTATTGTGGGGAGGCATCCCTCTCGTAACATTTCCATGGCCTCGCCTGGCTACTTCATACATGCTTCTGCCGCTTGTGTTGATGCTACCGATTGCTAATGCAAAGGCGATGTAGCGCTTCCAGCAGAACATGAATGCCGCGAAAGCTGGCATGATGATTGGCAGACTTGTTTACATTGTTCACGAAACCCTTCTGCAAGCAGCGCTTGCCAACTTTCCGCGGCACCAGCAATCTTTGAGGCAACTGCCGGATTCGAAGCCAATGCTGCCCACGTGGCCATGGAGGCCCGTTTCAGCTTCACCTAGGTATCTTTGCAAAGACAAGGCCACTCCATCGACCCGGTTCTGCATCGGCATCGAGGTCTGCCTGGGGCCGCCGCTGAGGCCCTGGGAGCGGCTCAAGGCCGTGGCCAGGAGCGTTACAGGAGACTTGTCACCTGAAGCGCAGGAATTTTTGGACCCCACAGCTTGAGGCCCAGGGCTGCTTCACTTCTGAACCATATCTCAGCCTGGTAATTTTGTGACGTCCGCAAAGGTCAGCTCTGCCTACACAAAGGTGGATTTGCTTCTTGTCGGGCACTTTGGGCATCGCTGGCCTGCCCCTGCTGAAGGTTTTTGGATTCCAGGTTGTCCAAATGCAGGTACCTCCATGCTCCAAAACTCCTAACACTGTAAACAAGCACCACGCGCGGTATGCGGGGGTCACAAGGCTGGGCTATTGAACTCCAGAAGGCCCTTGTTGGTCGAGCACGGGTAGGTCCTCAGCACGCGAACATGTCATGTCATCTCAAGTAGATCTTGAACTAACTTTTCGGTGGACGCCTCCAAGGCAGCACTGAGACGGCGGCTGGTGCGTTGGCCCAATGCAGTACGCGCCATCTCCTTCCACAAGCTTGTCTGCTCTTGCTGACATTCAAATAGAAACATGCCGCCATCCTTCGATTTACTTTCTGCAGCTGCACACGACCCATGTGCCCCCCCCTCCCAGGTTGGCCTGCACCTTGGACTGCAATTTGCCGAGACCTGGCTGCAGTGTGTTCAGGCTCATGGGCTGCCTTTGCACGGCTTTGCAACTTCTCGTTCAAGTTGCATATTCTGCTGTCAAGTCTGTCTCTGCGGTTGGACCTCCTCTTCACGCCGTCACATTCCTGGGTACAAGCGCTCCAGGCCTCAGCTGGCAGCTGGCCATGGCTGCTCATGGCGGCATCATAAAAAACGACAAGACTGTTTACGTCCACAACATGCTTCGGGCGACTTGATCGGCACCACCTAGAGCCTAGACTCTGCAATCGGGATGTGAGAGTCCAGCCGCCCACTCACCAAACTGGCAGTCCACGCTGCGGGTGCAAGAGATGTCTGGCAGCCGGGCAGCGGAAGCTAACACGCATATGCGTAGCAGTGCGTAGCAAGGCGTGACACTTTTTCTCTTACGCGTCATGAGCCCCTCGGCATGTACATCTTAGCCTCCTCGTGCCACTGGAAGAGATGTTCGGGGCACATTCCAGGGACGCCTCTTAGGCAAGTTGCCTCGCCGAAGTTGCAGTGTCCGAACTCACGGCAGATCAGGTCGTAATCGCGCTGATACACCTCAGTCGCTTCGAAGCATGCGAGCCAATGCAAGCATGGCAGGCATACGCAGAGGCAGACTCGAAAAGTCTCACGATCTCTGTCTCCCGCCTGACGGACCAAGCTCTTGGCCTCCTCGTCCAGCTCTGCCGCCCACACTTCGTCACAACCAGCCACGTGGCTAATCTCGCGGCAACGACATGAAGAACAACATGCCGTGCAAAAAAACGTTCTGCTTACATAGGGGACACTGTGGCGTCTTGCAGATGATGGCTGCTACTTAGTTTCTTGGGTACCTGCCTCGTCTGTCGCAATATGCAGATCCGGCGAATCATGCGCAGCGAAGAACCTTACAACTCAAGATATCCCAGCAACACAGGATTGGATACAAAGATGTGGAAAGGGAAAGGCAGGATGCTCTACCGATCAGCCTGAGGGATACTTCTGGCGGAGACTCTCGGAATTACTTCCATGTCTTGAAAGTCATGGATGGTCACTGGAACGAGTGCGGCTACAGTGGCTATGGCTCCTGAAGAAAATCACGCTATCCCGCGCATGGCTTGCAAGTTTGGACGCCTAACTAGGCAATCAAGAAATCCAGTACAAAAGCATGCCAAGGATCTTGTTCATCGAGAGTGGGAACAGTCGATTGTCAATGGCCTGCTGGGCACCAAATGGAGCGTCGAAGAATTCAGCCTGCCAGAAAAACGTGCATGCCAAGCCTGATTGCACTGCCACTCTGCAGCTCACGGTGGCTCATGTAACCGCCCTCTCATTCTTCTTCCATTGGCTGGGCACCCCTACTGGAGTGTGCAGGGGCTGCACCGCTTACAACTTAGAAAGACTGTCTCTGTCTCCCTTTCTCAGGCTCTGCATGGCTCGAAGGCTGTGCTGGCGCTGTGCCCTGAACCCGGCCGCGTGCGTCTTTTTTGGTCTTCCAAAGCCGGGGCATCGTTGAATGTTAAAATAGCCACCAGCGGCATCCCCTAGCAACATCAGCAACAGCCTCTCCAAACTCAACATCCCAGGGTCCCATGTCTGTCGCCCCCTGTCTTGACCTTACGCCGCCTGGCAGCTGTTGACGATTCCGTGGATTGCACAACCCAGCCTATTGGCAGCTCCCCTCTATCCATTCATTTTGGCCTTGGCCTCAAGCAATGATTTGCAGTCTGTCGACGCGTCCCCCCCTGTGTTCGAGCGCATGTCTCGAGACTGGCTGCCCTTGGCGCTCTGAATCTTGGTATGTGCTCATGTCAGGTCAGCAGGGCATGCATCCTTTCTGTTTCTCCACATCAGTCATCGCCTTCTGTTGCTTGCAGTTGTTGAAGTCAACATGACGCAGCAGCTGGTGTCGAGACCAGGGGGGTTCTGTCAGGCTGGAACTGCGTAATTGCGATAGGTGCTGGAAGTCAGAACTGGAAAGTTCAAACCAGTTCCCAGACTTTGCACAGCGAATTCCTTCGTATCTGGGATTGAGAATTTCAACATGTGCGGGCAGTTGCTTTCAGCAGCAACAGCAGGCCTGTGGCAGGTAGTTGCAGTTCTCGACAAAAGGATTCCCTGCAGCCAAAGCCGCCAAGTAGTTCTGCATCATCATCCTAGCTATCACTGCCCAAAGAAACAAAGAGGTTCCTGGAGCTCGAAAAAGCAAGTCCGAGCTGCTTGACGCCACGATTGACGTCGCATCCCAGTTCTGCGTGCTGGAACCTGCACATGCGGTGCATGACACTGTCTATGAGTGCGCATGGCATCTCAGCTTGAAGAAGGCCTGAAGCTGCCCCGGAACTGGGAGACCAAGCGCTCCAAAGGGTCGCGCAGAATGCCAAACGAGGTACCTCAAGATGGCTTAAATCAGCTCTCAACAGATTCTGGTCCAGGACGTCTATAGCTTGCTTAGCCACGATTTCCAAAGTAGGATTGTGCAAGTTCTGCAGGCCAAAGCTTGGGAGGCGTGTACCTGAACAGCTGGCTGCTGAGTACCGACTGATCTGTTGCTTGCAGTTTTGTCCCGCCTTCCACTCATGCATAGGTGTCTAAACATGGCTAGCCTGCTCAAGAATTAATGAATTCATCTGCAAATCTGCAGGGGCACATGAGGTTGCATCCTGTTATCTCCGATGTAGCCCAGCCCACACACCCCTGCATCAGCAGCACACGACTGGCATGTCAACAACACTCACCTTGATATGAAAACGGGCCACATACAACTCAACACTTGTTAAGCCTGCGCACCCCAACTTGGAATACTGCAAGGTCCTGTCAAAGGCTGGGCTGAGGGGGCTTTGTTGAAGATGAGGCCCCCTCACAAACGTTTGCGCTTGCTCTGGTCGAG
Organism: Symbiodinium pilosum; assembly: GCA_905231905.1. NCBI lineage: Eukaryota > Dinophyceae > Suessiales > Symbiodiniaceae > Symbiodinium > Symbiodinium pilosum. The sequence goes on along the minus strand of CAJNIZ010048036.1, from coordinate 20,624 downwards.
GCCTGCTTTTGGCGTTATACTTTGTCGGGCCCGAGCAATTGCATTTCAAACAAGGAAACCTGAAAGTCCGAATCTGCGAATTCTAGAATCTCTTTCTCAAGCAAGTTTGCAGCCTCCGGCCTAACCATTCACCCTCGCCACCCAAGTTCTACAGCACCTTCACATAAAAAAGCTGGGATCATCGGCTCGTCTGCTGCATGTAAACTTTCCTGCCAACCAGCTTAATCCTCGGAACATGTTCTACAACCTTCTGGCATGTACTGAAGAATTATGTGGCCTTAATTAAGAGGGCAGGGAACCGTGGCTGCCTCTGCTGGGATTCGGGACCCGCAGTCGCCCCAACTCACGCCGTGCTGGGCTGCCTTCTCAGCCACAGTGTGGCCAAAGTTGAAGGGTACCTTCAAGCCGTCACTTGTCTGCCATCCATATGACGTAACATCAAGCAGGACGGAGCTAAACTGCAGAACTCTTGAAAACTTCAGTTGCAAGACAAGATACATAGACCATCACAAGCTCCTCTGTCTGTTTTCGCACTATTCGGCTTGTCTGCAGGAGGGAGACCAGCAGCTCAGGAGGCTCCTTAGGCTGTTAGATGCAAATTTTCGGGCTCATCTGATGCCGAAAATGACCAAAACCAAACTGCTGAAACATGGATTGGAGCGCGGCATCGCTGGACTCCAATGCCCATGCTGAACCAAGCAGAAGCCAAGTACGAAACGGTAAAGTCATATGCATGTTCTGCTTGGGCGAGAGGGACTTCTGAGCCAAGCTCGCAGTGACGGACGCTCACATGTTACTGGCATGCTGGCATAGGCTTGCCACCTGCCGCTGCCTATGCTACAACCACACAAACAAGCGAACCCCTCTGGCCTGCATTGCAGCTGGCATGCTGCTGTGAGGCACCGGACACAGGACGGCCGCAGCTGGGCAACAGGCGCGAATCACGCGATTGGCACTCCCATCATGAAAGAGCTACACTCACTGCCCATAGGCTTGGAAACTGCGATTGTCCACTACACCCAATGCACGTGAAGCATGCTTCCAGGGTTGAAGGTAAAAAGACATGCTTCCTGGGTTCACGATATAAAGGAATCGCTTGACCTCTCCAGTAGATCGCTAGACACTCAACCGGAGATTTGAGGTCTGGACTCACTTGCCTGTCGAATGATCTTGCGCGAGCGCCAAGTTATCCCACCTCATTTGAAAGATTGGGGCCGCCAAAATGCAGACTTAAGCTGCAAGGCATTAGCATTATCTTAGACCTGTGTATTAGACCTGTAGTAGCACATGGTGACACATGGTGTGCTGACCAAACAAAGCAAGAGGAAGGGTGGGCCTCGGCAGGACACAGAGCATGGCTCCCATTCCTTCACAAGGATACGGCTTGCAGCTGCTTCATTGCTAAGCTGAAACCCTCTGTGACAAAAGGTAAGGATGCCCATCTAGCCCATGAGACACTGCCCTAGTTCATCACTAGGACTCAGCTATCTTCCACCCTAATCTGCGAAATGGACCAGACAATGCTTCTGCACGGAGATTGCAAGTCCTGCCATGGAGACCACATGGCATCCACGCACTCATCCTCTGCACACTTCCTGAATCAACATGACAGGACTACTACTGATCTGTCGAATGGGGCATCGCTGGTGCATCACACAACGTCAGTCTCTGGCTGCGTGTTGCACGGCTCGATCTGCTGCTTGTCAAACGGCTCGCACGGTCTTGGGCCGGAACACAATCAGCCCCACCGAGTTCCAAGCCGCAAGCAAGTTTCAGCTTCGAACGTGCATCCAGGCTCGGGAGCTCGGTCGATGTGTCTGGTTCGCGTCTTTTGACCTAGCACGGGTCCGAGCACAGCAGCTTGGCTCCGTGGAGGCCAGCAGCCAGCTTTTAGTCATTTTACTCATTGTAGCCGCTGCAGCGCACACCTCCGCCACACTCGCACGTGCAGGCGCTCCAGTCTGACCAGTCGCGCCAAACCTCAACGAACCAGGGAGAGAACGCCCTCTTGATCCCCTCCAACATCTCCAGCTCCTTCAAATGCTGTAAGCACCCAGCACATCCGCAATCAGACGGAGGACAAGCCTGCAAGCGGCGCGCCTCTCAAACAACCAAGAAGTGTTGAGAAGTGAGGTGCTACGAGGGGTTACACACTCTTCATACATGTCTGCAGGCAGCACCGTAAAGCTTCCGTACTCGCGCGGGCATGGCTTCATCTCTGCCATGGGCATATCGCAGCCTCAAACCAGGAAGCAAATGAACCTCAGACACCTCGCGACATGAGACTCTTCTAGCTGAGCACAGGGCCAGAGCCGCCCTCCTGAGCGAAGAAAGTGACTCTCACATACTGTCACACTTCTCAATTCTCGAGCAGACTTGCTGCTATTTGCTGCGGCTATACCCTCGGCACCTCTGCCAGGTGAGTAAAACTCCGACGCCTCTCCTTAGGCAAGTGCCATCAAATATCTTTGAAAGCGCAGCACTGACACCGGCCAAGCTTGCGGCATGGATGCCATTGCCACAGCTGTTGCTGCACTCGCCCCAGGCAGACCTTTGCTGCGTCAGCAGAGAAAACGAGGGTGCAATGATGCAATCTAGAGTAGACTTTTGTTGCTGCCACCCAAGTTGGCACAGAGCGCGATGCTTTGTAAACTCAGCACCCGACCATTCGGACACTTCGCAGCTCGTTGTTTGACCTGTCAGCACGTGCTTACCAAGCTGCAGTTCTAAGCGCATGGACGAACACGGTGAGGCCGAGAGCTTCTGGGGCTAGCACAGGGTTGTTGGTTGCAGCCCTGCGTCCTTTGGCAACTTGCGCTTGGAAGACGCAAGTTTCAAAGAGTTTGGACATCTCAGGGCGCAACTCCACCAGATCTTTGAGGCACCTGAGAATGAGGAGCAGGCACCGGTGAAACAGAGCCTGCTTGGGCTACCCTCGAATAACGTGGCGACAACAGGCGCTGTTTCGTGTTGCTCAGTCCACGTCCGGAATCCAAGCGCACGTGGCACCGTATTGACGTCCATCACGACACGGGCCCGGGTGCCAGACTGCTTTCCGCCATTCTGGGGGTTTTGGGTCACCTGGCGGTTGCGCTCCTGCTGGCCACCGCCACAGCCTAAGGTCACGTCAGTCCAAAATCGTAGCAGAATAGCTGGAGCCTGCAGCTGGGTTCCTGGGCTCTTATCACACTCATCCCACGGCGCCCACGGAGACACCTTTTGTGTTGACACGCTGCATCCTTAAGACGTCCGAGAATATTCTTAAATTGTTGGAGTCTTGGACAGATCAGCGCGCAAGCTTAGACCAAGGTGCCCTGACAGCAAAACACCATCACCTGCCTGACAGTCAATCCGGTCACCACAGCTCTTGATCTCAGTCAGGGAACCTCCCAAACGTGCACGATAGCTGACCCACAAGTTCAAGAACTCTGACCGCTTCCCCATCTCGCCTAGCGCAGGCTTGCCCCCGCAGGCAGAATGCTGTTGCACCTGTTGTGGACAAAACAACGATATGATTTTCATTTCCATCGCTGCCAGATTGTCCAAATCCCCTCACCCTGGCGCATTGCGTCGGGTGCTCTTGCGACTCTCCAACAGCAAGAATCAAGTCTCGGAATAAGGCGGGAGCTTGAACAAGTCGAGTTCGCAATAGAAGATGTTTGAGACGTCTTGCTTTGCAGGAATGGCGGCATAATAGTTCGCATTCAAATTAGGCGGATTAATGGGCGGCACGGTTACAAGTGAAGTCCTGCAGGTGTAAGGGCACTGCACCTCTAAATGCAAAATGCTTCTCTGCTACGTGGGTAGGACATGCCAGGACTATAAAGTATGTATTCCCCCATGCTCCCCCAAAAGCTCTATCTGGACACGTAAATATTTCCCCCCTGCCCAACTTGGCTGTGAAACTGGTTTTCCTTCCGATCTCTTGCTATCAAAATCTGTCTCTTCCTTCCCTCTTCTTCTTCTACTTGTGTCTCTCCGTCTCTTCTTCTTCTGGCTTTGCTGACGCCCGGAGGAGTGACTGCTGTGCCCTTCCCCGGAAGGAAGGGCCGGGGCATTGTCCCAAGCAAGCGCGGTCCGAGAGCTCGACAACCGTGGCTGGCCCCGATGACTACACATGTACCCAGACACGCAGAAGGAAAGTAATATTAATCAGCCCAGATCCGGATAAGTACTCCACCCTTGCATTTGGGTTCATATGTTTCATCGCTACAACCTCAAGCGTGACACCTCCTCACTCGGTCAACACGGCCCCATTGACCGCATCAGCTGTACACCATAAAAGACTATCAGGTCTCCGGACATCATGCGCTGCTGGCATAGTCTCCAAAGTATGCCTCTTGCGCCACCCTGGAACCAGAATCGAGGATCAACATGGAAACTAAAAACCGAGTAGGAGGTTCACACTACTTTCAGCATCAGGCATTCGATATTTGGCTGTTGGCGGGAGCACTACCTCAAGCTTCGGCTAGCCATCACAGCAACACAATGCAGCCTGAATGCCCTACTGGCACTCATCAAACTATAACCTCCAGCCGAAGACAGTGGCGTCGGGTGCTTTCACCCTCCAGAAATAGGGATCGCAGCAACTTCCAACGACACAGCTATATTGGATCCTGAAAGAGAGCCATACAACTACGGTCCAACACGGCAACATGTACCAAACCCCTGGACTGCCTGAGCACAACTGCCTGCCCCTGTGAAGTTGTGGCTGCTTCCCGAGCCCCTGCTACTCCGATGCCCATGCACGCCTCGGTTGGCCCCCTTTTGTCAATGGCACTGGTAACGCAACAACTTAGCTCCAGCCCCGAGGAGAAGGCACATATTTCTTGTTACGAGATCGTGTCTTCTGCCCATTGGCGAAATCTAGGTTGAGGCGACCACCGCGTGCTTCAAGACTCAACAGGAGTGCTTTATCCTTTACAAAGCATCAAGAAAATTGGGAAATCAGCCAACACGCAGGCGACATACGGGAAACCTATGCCACACAGCCCCTCCAGACAGTAGGCCACGATTCGAGTATACACATGAGGGCCATGCTCTACCTCTAGATTCCCCCTGGGCACATTCTCCACGCGGGAAACAGCTTTCAGTATGTTGTAGGCTTCGCCAACGGAACTATGCAATCACAGAACGAACTCTCTTTCTTTCTTTCGTTCGGGCTATGGAGGAGGACCGGGGTCCCCGTTTGGGCGTCAATGCCCAGCCCGTGTTGGGCTGTCAGGTCGGTCGGTTTACCCCTCATAGTTTCGTGGTTGGGTTACAGACTTGGACCCATAGTAGCATAGTTATGAGCCACCCATCCACCGAAACTGATGTCCTTGCAGGAAGTTTCCTTGCAACCAGGATTCATGGTGTCTCAGGCTTTTTGCCCTGTTGTCACAGCCAGCTTTGGGAGCAAGGGGATAGGGGAACTTATTCTTCTCACTGTGCTACCCCCTCCCGGAGGAGGAGGCTGGGGCAGCGCCCCACACAGGACGGGCCTCAGTCACAACGCAGCTCTGAGCCAGGCCCCGACTAGCGATCATATGTAGGGCCGCGAAGACTCTTGCTGAACCATACAGCCCCGGTCGCCTACATACTGACTGAAGAGTAATCCCTTGCGGCCTGCATATGAACCTCATCGCTTCTGACCCACGCGTGAGAACATCCACTGCCCTGACAGCTCGCTTGGCCGTCACCTGTACTAGCAGTGGGTGATGCTCCTAGTGCCGGCCCCATGCTGGACCCCCATGCAAGAGTCTCCTATTTGCTTCACGGACCCCTACTCCTACCGCCATCCAATACTATAGTCAGCCAGCTTTGCACAGGGTCAGATGCCACATGGCCCATGGTGATTTGTTGCCCTCACGGCATCATGGTCATGCTTAGGGCCGCGCCAACACTGCCACAAGAGGCCCCGGCAAATGTCTAGGACCCAAACACACTGCAGGTAATGGTACACCAGTATCCCTAGCTAGAAGCTCCGGTCGGCCTCTTCCGGCATGTGAGACGCACGCATATCAGGCCTAGCCAAATTGACAATGCGAACCCTCTAGAAAGCTTTTTCCATAAAACCCAGATTAACCCCCAACCCCATGCTGGACCTGACATGGTATTCGCTCCGAAGCCTCTGCTCTGCTGGCAGCGACTTCAGGGTGTTGGGACAAAACTGTCTCGCAAAGAGGCCATGCTACTGCGTTGGATTGAAGCAGTACCTAAGTCCTAGCTAACCAGCTCAAGCCCACCGCAGCTAACAAGCTCCTTTCCACGCGGAGACGAGCAGTCACTGTGAGTGCAATTCGGTAGCTAGTTACCCAACCACTGCACACTTTTGGGTTCGACCACCTTCAGAGTACATTATGCACCAACAAAGTTACGCCCCTGCCCCGTAGGGGAAGACCAGTACTTCTTTTTACAAGGCTCTTGGTTTTTGTTTTGTGCCCATTGGCCTTGTCTAGGTTGCGTGGCCTCCCCCTTGTGCTCCATGCGTGAACCGGCAGGACTAGACTGCAAATGCTCCAGGAGACAACATGTAAACCAGCATGCTACCAAAGGGCTACTCTCCAAATGCATCATCCTCAGGCAGCTCACGCATGCAAAGTCTGTGCACAATGGACCTCGCAGATCGCTCCTGGTCTTACAGTGCATAGGAAGGCAACCCCTGCTACGCAATTGGATCCTGCAGTGACAGATTAGGCTACACCCCAGGAGCTTGCTGAGGACGCCATGCGCAAGACTGGGCATCCCGAAATGTCTCGCAGCACTTGGCTGGGTGTTGGCCTGAGTGTAAGGTCGGCCCATGCAGTGCGACCATGGCCCCATAGCACTTCTCACAACACATGCTAGCCTAGCAGGCGACACCAAGCAGAAACAAGGATGGACCTTGCAGCGCGCCCATGGTCCAAAAGCGCTCATGGCAGTCGGCTTGGCCTAGTTATTTGGGATAAGTTGGTCAGACCGCTACTTTCAAGGTCAGGCCTTTCAGTGCGCCCATGGCCCAAAAGCGCTGTTGTGCTGAGCAGGTGGAAGTCACGTCACATCACAAAGGAACAATAGGGGGACCGGTAAGTATAACCAACCAGGAGCCCTTGTACGCTCAGCGACTGCCTCCTCCCGTGCTCCTGTCACGGTGCATGCTTTACTGCGCCTCGAGATAGCAAGTCATGAACTTCATTCCGGAATAGTGTGCAGATCCCACCATACCATCACAACACAGAAAAGACCGACCCTAAGGATAACCAGAAGCTCAAGCTTGCAACCGGAACTCTCTCTCTCTCTGTCTCCCTCTCTTGCTTTGCTTTGCTGCAAGGGAGTGACAGGACAAGCCCTGCTGGCCTATGGCCCCCCCTTGTGTCACTGTCCTCCGTCATTTCGCGAGAAATGGGGGTTCCTTGCGGAGCAATTGATTTAACAAGGCCGATGTTCAACAGCATAAGCAAGACCACAAGCAAACCGCAATCATAAAACGACATAGGCTCCCTTCCACCCCTGGTAGGAAACGTGAAATCAGCTCGGTTCCCAGGATAACTCGATTAATAAGATGGGCTCGGCCAGTGGCCACGTTTTGGTTTGATGGTTGAACAAGTTGGCTGTTCTCAGGAAAGCGATGGCTCCACATTGCAGAGGTTCTTGCCATCACATTACTGCTGTTCAGGCCATTGCTTAAGATGGGAAAGCACTCGGGCATGGCTTCCAAGCAAATGTTAATTAGGTTAGATCTCTGGTTCAAACGTGCAACTACTTGGGGACACAACCGGCAGGCTGCAGCTCTTCCACAAAGAGGTCTATACATCGAATGCTGGTTTCTCTCAGTAGGTCTTGTCGCTGGTTCTCTGTCTTCATGTCTGTCGATTCCACGCTTTTCCTCTCATCTCTTTTGTCACCCCTCAGTGTCCGCCGCGTTGCTGGCAACATCCTGGAACGTTCTGGCAATCAAAAACATGCTTCGATTAACGGCCTCCGCAAGGCTGCTGTTGCTCGCAGATGACACACTTCTGGGTTGTTTTGGTAGGCTTTGCACCCCCTCACCGTCGCTGCCTCGGCTCGAGGGGTCATTCTGAATGTAACCTTGCTGTTTGAGCTGTTGCCTCTGCGCACCCCCACTGGAGAGCGCTGGAATTACCACGTGCCCCATGCGGTTCAGTCCTCAGTTGTCAGCCCTGTGAGGCCCGGAATACTGGAACCCACACCGAACCAGACTAGTGACTAGTACGTAGTCTCGAGTCTCTATCTTCTTCTCACAACTCTTTCTCTCTGTCTCTCTGTCTCTGTTTCTCTCTTGCCCTTCTGGCCACATTCTGATCCAGCCTTCCGCTTCCTGACATGCATCCCGGTGTCACAAGAGCTCCACTCCTCCCTGGGAATTGTTGCGAAATAAAGCATGGTCAAACAAAAGGTGATCGCCAACAGGCAAAAAAGTCCATGCTGAGCCAAGGTCCACTGCGAAAAAGCGGCATCTGTCACTTCGCCTGACAAAATTCAGCATGTCTTGCTGCTCCCAGCGATACTTCACCTACCACACCAGCATGTCGTTGAGCTCAGACGCTGAGCTTCGCACATGGACAGGGCCCCAGATTGCAGGGCTCTAGCAGCGCCAGTGGGCCCTTGCAAGCCCTTGGCAGTCCAAGCTTGATCAAAGGCGAAAGGCTTTCACGAACCGGTGTTTGACTGTGCAGGTATAAGCCTCAGGGTGGGGCTGGCCACCCCCGCTGGCCTGGACTTCAATGGTTCGCGACCTGCGACAGCAAACAGCAACCGTCTGGTTGGATTCAGGGCAACAAGTCCTTTCAAAGCTAATGTGAAGGTTATGAATTCTACGGGGACAGTAGCAGCTGCAATGATATCATTGCTGGAATCAGTAGTGATGCCTGGTACGGAGCCCACTTCCGCAGGACGATGTGCAGGCGGACCACTCCCCATAAGCTGAGAGCCTGGCATTGTACGCATTGTATACTTGTTGTAATCAGTGACAAAAAAATATCTTGAGTAATGCCGGGCGTTCTTCACATCAAAGCTGTACTGACCACAAATCATAAAGGGGCCGCTTAGTTGTTAAGCAGTGCTGGGAATTCTTCACAGCTAAGCTTTGCGTTTGACAGATGATCACTTCCGATCTGAATCACAATGTGCTGGCTCTGCTCACAGTCCGCCACGGCATCTGCTGCTTGCGAGCACCTGACAGTGCAAAAGCATGGTTCGTTGCGTCTAGCGGGCGCAGAATTGCAGCTCAGTTGCCCCATCGTCTCGCGGATCACGCCATTGCAGGGCTCCCTGGAGATTTCAAATAATACGTCAATGCATGTTGTTGCGGGAGGCGTGCCGAAACATGGCGAAACAGCAGCAGGCTTCAGCCGACGGATCACTGCCGTCCACATCTCCATCTGAGACCCATGCCCTCCATTTGCCGCAGCTCTCACGACCTGAGCCAACCCACTTGCAACAACATGTTCGATGCGTTGAATGCAAATGATTGCAAAATTCCAAACGCAAAGCCATCACCTCAGCACCACACAGCACGCTCGCGTTGCCTTTGATCAGAGGAAGCGAGGCACCTGGAGTGGGAGCCCCTTCAGCCTTGAAAGGAACTCTGAGCCAGATAAAAGCAAAGGCAGCAACTCCGTCGGCTCCCAGAGGCCCCAATCACCTCAAGAATTTCAATCAATGCAGACTCTCTCGCTTTACGCGTTGAGTTTGCAGCTCGTTTATGGAATCGCACGGAGTCGCAGGTCATGAGCGGCTCCAGGGCTCAGGCCCATGAGGCAATCCACAGGCTCCGTGCAATTTTTCCAACACCTCAGCAGACGAGCTCTTGGCCTCGATATGTCTCAATGCCAGGGATGCCGTTGTTCCTCTGGCTGGTAAGGTAAACCTCCAACACTTCTATCAGCCGGCCTCTTCGTCTCCACCAACAATCCAGAGCAAGGTATGCCGCCACACCTTACTGACTGGTTTCGCAGGGTTCTCCAACTTGTTCCAGCTCAATCCCACGTCTGCAATGGAGTTGTGAATGCTCTTTTCCCACTGCACTGCTGCCTCGAGTCAGAAGAGGTCGGCACTCCAATTTCTCAACCCATCTCAGCCATGCTGTCTGGAAGAACCCTTACAAACGTCTACGACTTTGATAAGACACAACAACATGGCTTGCTTCTAGACCCTTGCGTGCTGAGACGAGCACACCATATCACAAAGCCCAAGGTGCACCCAGCCTAATCCTAGCGGGGCATGCTCGTCTGGACAGTGCGCATTGCAAAAACTGAATTGATGGAGCTCCTGCATGCTGACTCGCAAAACATGCGGCAATCACTGACTGAGAATACTCTGGACTTCATCAGCATGTCATCGTAGCGCAGACTGCTCCAGCGCAATGGTGTGCAGCAGGTTCTGCCATGCGAGCGGAGATGCAGAGTGCTTTTGCATGGGACATCAGCACGCAATCAAGGAATCCTGAACAGGAAACACTCTTCCCTTGCGAGGGCACATACGAGTCATGCCGGCTGAGCCCTCGGTTTAGATATGCATGCTCAACGGCGACACCTTTCCTGTCGGAATCTTATGCATCGATTTTGCCGCCGAAAGATGTGGAACGCGTTTTTCGGTGCCAAGCATGGATGTCTGGAACCCCCTTCTCTCACTGACAATAAGCTCTCCTCCATGTTTGTTTCCGGGCTTGCCCTTTTCTCTTGAGCACTCGCGGCAACGTGGGAAGAAGAAAACAGTCTGCGCACAGAAGCCAAGGCAGGTAGCTATGGCGAGAGCTCGGTGCCTCCCCCATCAGCTCTGAAACTTCAAGTCAAACCCAGTCTCGCACTTAACTTTTAGGAACAAGCTGGGGCAGCCAATTTCGTCAGTCCGCAGCCTTTGCCCTTGGTGAAACATCTTATCGAGTCAGACAAATGACATACGTCGCGAGTAGAAACCTCAAAAACAGGAAGGCGACCGAAATCAAGGAAATTTCCCCTCGTTTCGTACTGGGTGACAATCAGAGTTTAGCCAAGCAGCCCGATTCGTTGTCTGCATTGAATCTGAAAGGTTTAAGGTGAGCGGCTTGCGTCACTTGGCGCCGGAGCACTTGCGTTCTGGGCGAAGGTGCAAGTTTGGAACTTGGCGCCAGCGAAGACTCACCTCTGGAGCTCAACCGCTCCATGATCTGGTTCAACTTTTTGTCGAGATTCTTCATGTCCGCATGCATAACCACCTGGTCTATGGCCTTGGTCTCCAGCGCACTTCAAGTTCTCACATGTCTCTTGTATCCACGCTAAGTGCGACAGAAAACGCAGATCGATGAATGATGACCCAACAGCTGGCTTGAATCCCGAACATGACTCCAGGAGTATTGCGTTGAATAGTAATGCATCCAAATGCCCGACCCGCTAAGATTGCAACAGGCAAATAAAGGCTAGCTCAGCCAGACAAATTAGACGGATGTATGGCAGCAAGTCGCCTGACAGCCCGAATCGATTCCAGAACTGCAGCAGCAACAACTGCACAAGTGCGTGATTCAAGCTCAACTCCAAAGGCAACCCGGTAATCACAGCAAGTCCAGGAGTTTAGTGCTGAGTGGTCACGCGAGCCGGCCCCTTGCACCTCATCAGCCCGTCTATAAACTCGTCCAACGTCACCTCAGTTGTGCGAGAGAAAGAGAGAAGTAAATGTCAGGAGCGCCACTTAGTATTCGAGCAGCCGATTCGCTACCACCACGACGTCGTCACCGTCATCATCATCATCATCATCATCATCGGCAGCAGCAAATGTATCAGCATCAACACCATCGCCGCTGTCATCACCATCATCAGCATCATCATCGAAATTGGCAGGTGTTGACGAAAAGGAAAGGTAGCAGGCTTTGAACAGCAGTTGTGGGAGTGGACACTGGCGGCTTCCATCCACAAGGAAAGAAGGTCCCCATCCAGCGGCACAGATAAGCAGTAAACACTGATGACTTGCACGTGCTACTTATACTTGTAGCTGCTGTGGCAGCAGCTGCAGACACACAGCTTCCACATCCGCAGCAAGGAAGAAACGCCACCGTCAGCACCACCACCACTACCACCATCATCATCATCATCCTCAACATCGAATGTTAAACAATTGCCATGACTGCTTCCGCATCCCTGGTACCAGGTGGCGCAGTCTGTCGGTTGCATATCGCAACCACGATCGCCAGCACTGTTATCAACATCATGGTCATCATTGGGCTGTTCAACGCACTATCACTACTCAGCTATTCCTCACCTCAAACCTGATAGTGTTTCAGGCTGCTGCTAGTCCCAACACTGTAAGCAGAGCGGTGGCCTCTCCATCACCATTGTCCAGGATGTGGAAGAGCGCATGGCCCTCGTGCACATCCAAGTCCAAGGTTTGCAGGTAAGCGATGACCTTGGGTTCTCTTCGCATCAAATTGTGGACAGCATGTACGTGTGATCTGCTGAGGCATCTGCACTTTTCTGGCTCAGAATGTGCCGGAGCTGCTCCTCGGTGATGAGGCCTGTTTCCGATTTGTCGATGGCACGGAAAACGCCTTCCAACTTGGCGGCATCCTCATTCCGCTGCTTGAGGCGGGTCACCACCATGTGTTCCGCATCGTTCTGAACTACATCCAAGGTGTCCTCAGGGTCATTTTGCACCCTGAGGATCCGGCCTTGCCGGTCAAGATAACTGGTTTACTTTAACAACAGCCTGTCGCACCTTCAAAAAAATTGCGGAGATCACCCGAATCAGCGCAAATACTATGATTGTTATGTAGGCAAGGAAGAAGAGCGCGAATACTGGATCAGCTTTCTCCATGACTGGCCGCGCGTTTGTGGGCCAGTTTCCTGCAAGCTCAGCTCAGGTTTGGTGTAACGAGGCAATCCGCAACACTTCTGGGGGCTACCTTTTTTTAATGTGAGGTAGGCTTCAGATAGCGCAAGGTTTTCTTCCCAGCACCTGCGCCTTTCCTCGCACACCCTTCCCACCTGTTGCATTGCTGGCATGTTCTAGGATCTGACGTGTATGCGGTCCTGCGAAAGTCACTTCATATAAAGTCCATGCAGATCGTTGAGATGTGCCATAGTGTTCCCACAGCCATTCACGGTCCACTTGCTCCATCATCTCATCCAAAATGAAAACTTGCAGAGTGTTTCCCAACGTCAACGCTCCCATGGCCATGAAGACTGCAAGCAGCACCATGGACCAAAAAAGGGATGGAAGAAAGCAACGACAGGCCTTCACAAGCACTCTCAAACCTCGAACGAAGCGAAAGCTCCGCAGAATTCGGACAGCCCGCAATGATTTCAGTGCTCGAGTCAGCTTCAGGAGAGCCACATCCTGCAACAGCCAATGCTCGCAGAAGCGCGCACCATAAACTTTAAAGGGTCCCTGCCATGCTGGCTGAATTTCACCCCGTGACATTCATCAGGTGGGCACGAATCTTGTGACTGTCATCAGGAGGCAGCTGCCCCCACATTAGACAAGCTTGTCCACTACGAAAACAGCACGACAGAGTGTGAAGTCAGATGTGCCCGCAGTTAGCTACAGCTACAAGATCTACAGTCTACAGAACCTACCTTACCTGGGAATCGTTTTTGCAACTCCCCCCTGAAGTGGGTCTAAGCGGGCAACTGTACAACGCTACACAACAGGGATGACGCACGGAGGCGGGACTTAGAAGCTGGTGGGTGCTCCTGCCTTCCTGTGGGAGGCGGAATGTTTGCATCAGTATTTCCAGCACGCAATGTCATAGATAGATGTTACTGTTCGGGCTTGGCTCTGACCCGACACAGTACTCACTATGGCGTCGGAATGCAAATTGCGTCTACCGACAATATGTAGAGTTAACGATGAGTCTGTTGGCCAGTTGGAAGCAGCGAGACAAAGCGTTCACGCGCTTTTTACGTCTTTAGCCACATGAAGTTGAGCTGTATGTCTGCAGTTGGCTACACTTCCATGATCTACAGAACCTACCCGAGAATCGTGTTCTTACAACTTGTGTAAGCAAAGTCCACCCAGCCGTTCTAGTGTGTCATAGCGACTCATCTGCATCTTCTAAGTTTTGCTCAGGGAGCAGGCAGCAGTCCTCCTCTCGCACCTGGCCGCCAGTAAAAGGCTTGCTGATGATCATATCAACAAAGCCAAGCGCGACCAAGACCCCGTCAAAGACATTGGCAAGGTCCTTCCCGCTTCTGTTGAATGGCTACTGAATGGGTTCCAGTCCTGTGACTACAATTCCTTAGAGTCCTCAACCCTTACAGTGAGTGGGAGTGGCTTGGGGAACTTAAGACAGAGTGCGGGAAGGTCAGAGTCTGTCTACGGAGATCGTTCTGACACACGGTCCAGGAAGAACTTCAGCCCGTCGAAGGCAAGTCGCATAAGTAATTCCACCAAGAAAACCAGCACAAAAATAGCATCGATCCCGCGCAGCGTGGGCAAATAGGCTCGCAAATCTTCGCCGGACGGCAGACCAACTTCAAAAGCAATAGATCGCCCTTCCACTTCAAGCTCGGCAATCAAGACTATGGAATTCAGTAGGACCATCACGCCAGCGATGTAGTCAATGTAACGCCGCAATGTCGTTAGAAGCCTGTGCTTCAGCAATGACGTATGCTCATCGCTTGTAAGGAAATTGTGGACTTGTTGTGTTACCTGTGACGGTCGGCGCCTCTTAGGCACAGCAGCAAAGCTTTCGGTTTGGAAGGATCCAGATGCTGAAACTGGCTCCTCTGTCTCGTCAACGACTTCCAAGGCTTTGGGAAGGGTGAGATCTTCGGGAGGATCAGGAACTGGATCCACAGTCTCTGGAATGTGCGGTCGCCATGTTCCAGGCAGGTGGCTGAGGCTTATCCCCAGGTCCATGCTTGTCACCCCAAGACTGTAGCTCTCAACAGCAGAACCAGAAAGCGGATGGAGCGCCCCTTAGCTGCTCAGTGTACCCTATTCAGCACATGTCAGGGGTCAGAAGGGGACAACAAGCAATAACTGACACACCCAGGTGTGAACACGCGCAGCTTCACGCGAAACCAATCTGCACGGAACGTGGATGCTTGCACTTTTCGTACATGTTGTTCATACTTCGCGAAGCAGTCAGTATTTCGTGCCTTCGGATGCTTGGCCTGCCCAGCAACTGAGGAGCAGGCCTTGGCTCCTCTCCAATCTCTCACGTGCAGTGCAGAGTGCTTTTCGCCAAGACTCGTGCTCCTCGGACAAAAAATTTAGGAGTTAGACCTGTACCCCCCCAAATGCACCCCCCCAAGTTTAGAACCCTATTAGGCCTTGCTAAGCTCCATGTAGTCCTTGTTAGTTCCTTAAACCCTGGGGGAGTACATTTGGGGGGGTTGTATTGTAACTCCTAAAACATACCGAGGGCTACGGGCAAGGATGCATTGCCTATTTGCGGGTTCCTGACTCTTGCTTATAGTCTTGTCCAAGAAGTTTTGACAGGAGGTAGGCACCAGAAAAATGTGCAAAGTTCAGGAGAGCAAGTCCAGCCGAGGCTTGCGCAAAATGTCATAGGTCAGGAGGAGAGACGAGGCTTCAAAAAATGAGAACTGCTTAACGCTGGGGGAAATTAAGTCTGTAAATCCACATTGCGCCGTAAGGTCTTTAATTGTTTCCTACTGTCGTGGTAGTCGTAGTGGTACTCGTAGTAGTAGTAGTAGTAGTAATAGTAAATCTTCTTGAATACTTCACGCAGAGCATGGATGTCGTCTTTGCATTTCTTGGCTAAAAGGTGAGTTTCTAGGATACCTCAAGCGAAGCATCTCGTCTTTGTGGGCAGACGGGCCACAAGCTAGAGACGTGCTGTAGCTATGCTGCTGAGCTCATCAGACGCCTGAAGGCGTAGCTGGGAAATGCTGCGAACACGCCGCACTCGACTCTCCTGGGCAGCACGGCCAGCATTTCCCAGGTGCGCCTTCAGGCGTCTGAGGAACTCCGCAGCATAGCTACGGCACGTGTCTTGCCTGTGGCCCGTCAGCGCACAAAAACGAGATGCTTGGCTTGAGGTATCCTAGAAACTCACCTTTTAGCCAAGAAATGCAAAGACGACATCCATGCTCTGCGTGAGCCCTCCAAGAATCTTCAATTCTTACCCAGACAAATACAAAGACGATATCGATGCTTGCAAAGGTCCCGCGTACTAGCCACTACTAGCCCTACAATGATATTAGCAAGAAGGGTCCCCATACTCTCCCTACCAAGCTTCACCATACTAGCCTCGAAAACCGACTAGCAGAAAGGGTTCCCAAAAAACATCCTCAAATTTGGCATGGCAAAATTGCCGTGATTCGTCATGACAACGAGCATTGTGAACAGAAGCATTATCATTAAGAGCACAGGAATGCTGTGCCCATAGCAGTAGATAAGAGGCTTCATGGGATGGCCCCCCCCCACAGGTCTAAAAGCTGCTCAGCAAGACGGGTCCCCTTGTGAACCTTGAAAAACAGCAGCTAGAAGGGTCCGAAGGTGGATTGGGAAAAATTGACGTTCACAGCTGCTTGCAGTCACCATGACAGCCATGATTGTTGTCAACATTGTGAAGCTTCAAAGACACGAAGTACCGTAAATATCAATACGTCAGAGGCCTAGTCAAATGCCGAAAAACATGTCAGGATATCTTGTTGCAGCCATCATGCGCATGATCATGATGCCTGTGCTTGCGGTGTGTTTCGTCCACCTCGACGCCCAGGTCTCCACGGTAGGTTTTCGTGGTGAAAAAATCATGACCGCCAAGAAAATACTGCAAATACCAATGGCTTTGCGGCAAGCGTCATTTGCCCTTCTTGACGAAAATTCAGAATAATGGGGCGTCAGATTGGTACGGAACACGCAGCAGCAGCAGCAGCAGCAGCAGCAGCAGCAGCAGCAGCACTAGTATTAGTATTAGTAGTAGTATTAGTAGTAGTAGTAGTAGCAGTAGTAGTAGTAATAATATTAATAGTAGCAGTAGTAGTAGTAGTAGTAGTAGTAATAGTACCGCAGCAGTCGTCGTAGTAGTAGCAGTTGATGTTATAGTAGTATTACTGGTAGTCAAGAAATTCAGTACTAGTAGCAGAAGTGGAAATTTACGCAGAAATCGAAGTTTTCGTTGCTCTTCACGACTCTGACCGTATGGTGAGTGTCGTGCATCGACGTTTCGACATTCTGCCCGAAAAGTCGAAAAGTTAAACTTTTTGCGAAAAGTGAAATGTTCTGCGAAAAGCTAAAACTTGGTGACGTTTAGCCCGAAAAGACGAGAAGAGCAACTTGTTGCAAAAGTCCGAAGTTGCCCGAAAAGTCGAAAAGTCAAACTCTTGGCGAAAAGTGAAGTCTTTGCAAAAGTAAAACTCGTTGACTTTTGGCAGGAAAAAATGAAATGTGCAACTTTTGCTGCAAGTTAAGCTTTTTGAGATTCTGCCCGAAAAGTCGAAAAGTGAAACTTTTGTGAAATGCGATTCTTCCAAAAAGTAAAACTTATTGACTTTCTGCATGAAAAATCGAAAAGCGCACTTGTTTGCGAACTGCCCGAAAAGTCAGAAAGTGCATTTTTGCAAAAAGTTAAACTTTTTGAGCTTTGCGCGACAATTTTGCGGAAAGTAAAACTTGTTGACTTGTTGAAGGAACTATCGGCATTCTCCGGCTGAGGGAAGCCACGGCCAGTGGCGAGCTTAGGCAAAGCAAACGTGGTAGGTGTGCTATCTTATATCCGAAGCAGCAACATCAATTGGCAAGGCTGCATGTATGCCTTGTAGCTTCGCCATCAAAAGAAGCTGTGACAACGCTTCTTTACCTGAAGTGAGGGCAGCGCAGACTTGCAGCCCTGGAACGTTGAGCGCAGGTCTTGAAACTTGATAAGCTGAAGCCACTGAAGCGACTTGAGCATCCAACCAATTCCTAGCTTGCTCCAACATTTGTTGGTCCTTCTCCGCATGCTCCAGCAAAATCTTCTGTTCCTCTGCGAACGCCTGCAACAAGTCCTGCGGGCTAGCGATGAAGTGGTATCAACATGAAACATCGCCTAAATGAATTGTTCGGCCTTCGGAATTGTGTTTTCCAGCTTCACAAGATCCTTCAGCTGTCCTCCGCAGACGAGAAAGCCTGATCGGCGGAGTTCGCATCCGACAGCGAAAGGGTTGCCATTGGACAGCGCACCCTTCACTTGGTAAGGCTTGATGCTGTATGCAGGCTGAAGGAGCATGAGTGATCACCGGAGCCTGGAGATGTGCAAACAGAAGCCTTTGCGCGGGGGGTTGCTCATCATGTGGCTGTTGAAAGAAGCGGCTGCGGAAAGCAAGTACTCCGGTTCCTGGGGCCTTGGAGGCCAGGGGTTCGAGGTCCAAAGAATGGCCAGGGGCAGCCTGGATACCCGGCTTTCTCCACAACACAAAACTTGTAGGCCCAGGATGAACAACAAGGTACTGTAAACAACACATTTGACGGACAGGTACTTCGGCTCAAGCTTCATGAGTCTCGCTAGCGTTCAAAGCAAAATTGACGCTGACACCCGCTCCGCGCAAGTGCAAGCTTTGCTTCTGAGGCTTCTGGCTCATTGGATCTTGCCACTGTCCTGCTGCGCTCGCAGAGCTCTGTGCAGGTTGGCTCCGACCACCTTGTGCTGCACGGAGACGGCGCGGGTAGGTGCATGCTGCATGCTACACCAACTCAATACCCATCATGTCATGAGGTCCATAGCCGCGCTCGAGACGCGCACGTGCTCCATTCTGTCAGCACGCAATCCACAGGCGAGCACCTTTTCATCTTCCACCAGAGCTTCTCCACCCACCCCCGTTGGTCTCCGCGAGTCAGTTTTGCAAGCAGTGCCGAGTGCTGAGCTCATTATAGCATGCGCTGCCTTGGCGCATCAGGTGCTCGACAACTCTCTTCATGCAGCATGCCATCCCTTGAGCTTGTTGAACTTGAAACCTGAACATTTTCACCCTGAAGTCAAAGCGTGGGCTTTTCACCTACAGACCCCTGAGACCTGGACTGCCGGCGCAGGTTGACTGGTAGAACTGCTCGCCGGAGCATGGCCTTTGAATGAGGTACATCCGCAAAAGCCAGCAAACATGTCAATCCTGAGATTGCTACATAGACTCATCGCCAGAGGCAAGCGGCCGATTTTCGAGCGAGAGACACATCCACCTCAGCAGCACCGCCCTGTCGCATGCCTGTGTAGGAGCTGCTCCCTGGGGCATGAGCTTGTCGGCTCCATCTGAGCCGGCGCTTGTGACTGGTCCTGCAGGCTGGAGAACTACTGAACGTCTGTCTGATCTCCTATGAGCTTCGACACGGTGTATGTCCTTGTCCCTTTCCTTGTATGCATGGTGTGTCTAACCAGCCACCTGTAGCTGTTCAGCAGGCTCGGAGAACTCACAATGTTTCCAAAGGCCTGGAACGTCCTGCTTCCAAATCTCCGTGCCCGGATCCACGAGAAGAAAGCAGCGACGAGCTGGAGCACGTGAGATCAAAAAGTAGTGCTGCAAATGCATCCTTTTCAGTTTCAGTTTTTCGTTGAGGTCCAAGACTGTGGTTCAACACTTCTCAACTCCAAGAGTGGGGATATGCTGCAACATCAAGATTTCTTGACATCTACCGCGGTCACGGCTCAGAACGTTTCCAACATGCAGTCTTCAGGAAGACTTCAAGACTCTGAAAGCTCAAAGCCTAAAACAGACCCGACATCGTCCCTCATCGTACAGCCATACGTGATAGCCTCCGTACTTCACAATGCGACTGCCATCGAACATGGCCTCAGCATGAGGGCAGCAATCCTTCGGAGAAAGATGGAACGGCTTCGTTGAGTTTTGCTGAGCTTTCTGAGCTTCTGGCTCCTTGCACTCCCTCCACACCTGTGGCTTCCGATCTTTCTGCAGAGATCCGTAGTCCCATGGCCGTACAGACTCTGAGTTCGCAGCTTCCCAACGAACGCAACACGTCCCTGCAGTCCTCCTCAGAGAGTGCCTGAACCGGGCACCCGCCTCAGCTGTCTGAAGCAGCCTCTTGCGGGCAGAACGAGGGCTTTTCTACCTGTGGACCGTCTCTGCAAGCTGAGGCAGAAGCTGTAACTGTTGCCCTTGGCATCGCGGCCTTACATGTTGTTGGTACTGGTTGGTACTGACTTGGCTGGCACTATGCTTTCTAGCTGAGTCCCGTGCAAAGCCCTCCCCTGTCACCAATGCGCTCGACCTTCAAGGCAAAGGAAAGACCGAAAGTCATGACTGTTGGTGCTTGTAGACCTCTTGTAGACCCCAGCCGCAGCCTAGCATCATAGAAAAACCCACATGCTTGCCTTAGCATTTTTGTGGTTATTGATTTGATGCGGGAGGGTTAAGAAAATCGGATAGGAAGCATAAACAGTCGGGCAGGATCTGTGAAGAATACTCGAACATTCACCTTGTGTGAAATTTCAATAAGAACTAAGGAATGAAGGAAGAACTTTATAGACTTTGCAGTAGGTGCAAGGAGGTGAAACAATCAACCCCGCACACCAAAGCCTGAACAACCCCAAAACCGTCATCCGAAAAAAACAAAACCACAAACAACTCAAAAAACCCTAAACCCTAACCAAAAACCTGAACAGCCTCAAAGCCCAAAACAACCTCAAACCGTAATCAGTTAATCTCTAGGTATTCTCTACGACAACCCCACACCCTAAACCTTGGTGGAGGGTTTTTTTTCCAAGGTTTGGCTCC